>VXBA01003160.1:0-44593 GCA_013399895.1 Serilophus lunatus
TCTAGTCTAGTCTAGTAGAGGTTCTAGGGTAAGGGTTGGTCTAGATGATCTTGAAGGTCTCTTCCAACCTAGTGATTCTGTGATTCTGTAATATATGTATATCCCTCTATTTCTAGATATGCAGCGCTTAAATTGCATCCATCAGTATAGAATACTGCATAGTTTATCTGTTGGATCTATATGATTTCCTTGGGGAATTCTGTACTTAGAAGGAAGGATATTCTTTTTTCATTGAAAGTATAATTATTATTATATACTAATGTCTCCCATTTGTGAGTAACTGAAAAGCATATGGAAGATTTGGAATAGCCAGAATGAATACAAAACACCAAACAAAATGAGTCAGCCAAGAGCATCCTATCTTGTATGACTGTATATTTATCAATTCTACCAGATGCTCTGAAGCTGACCAGATGTGCTTCTGCCTAACATATGAAATTAAATTTAATGTATGCAAATATTTAGTAATGCATGAGTTATTATATATTTCTCTTATTATTTGAATTGTATAGAAGCAATTCAAATTAAATTCTGTGCTCATGGTCTGAAGTACCTCAGAAAAAGTTTAAAAAGGACACATTTAAAGATACGTGATGCCGCGTATGGAATTGCTTCACTAAAAATAACATTCCCTTCAAAAAACTGTGCTTTTAGACTATTCATAAACACATACACTCAAAATTCAGAGTTTAGATTTATAGTGCCATGCATACATTTTGAAGGTACTCATCATTATACCAAACCAGAGCAATTATGTAGAGCTATTATTAACATATCTCTACATATAAATATATCTCTAAAGTACAAAGATACTATGAAGGGTGGGAATGTTTTCCTTTGATGCTTTTCTGTACTTAATTGAATGTGCTGTAGTGCTAAACTACAACTTAGTGTAGTGTCTACACTTTAATGCAGACAGTAAAAGTGATTTTAATCAGGAATATTCCAGGGCCAGTTACTTATCAACACAGAAATTCAAGTAGACTATGTTGATAAAAATATTCTATTACATGCTCATTATTTCCCTCAAGTAACCCTTAGAGTTGTGTAAGGCTTTTTCCCTTTGTCCTAGTTTTGACTGGTATAAAGCTAATTTTCTTCCTTGTACCTGGTACAGTGCTGTGGGTCTGTGTATTTTGTTGGGTTTTTTAATTTGAGCATAATATTGGTAGCACGCGTCTGGTTTAGTTATTGCTAAACAAACAGTGCTTAATTTGAGTAAAGGAATTTTCAGTTTCTCATGCTCTGCCAGTGAGCAGGTGCAGAAGAAGCTGTGAGGGAACACACACAAGACAGCTGAGCTGAACAGGCCAAGGGAATGTTCCATACCACAGAACATCATGTTTTCTGTATAAACTGGGGCATATTGTCTGGGAGACACTCATCACTGCTTGGGGAGTGTCTGGGCATTGCTCAGTGAGCGGTGAGCAATTGATAGAGCATCACTTGTTTTTCTTGGGTTCTATTAATTTTTTTGTTATATCCCTTTTAATGATAATGATAGTGATGATCATAATGGTGATAATAATAGCAATTGTTTTTGTTATATATTTATTTCAATTATTAAACTGCTCTTAACCAACAGGGTTTATGTTTTTCTGATTCTCCTCCTCATCCTATCAGAGGGAGAGACGTGAGCAAGTGGTTGTGTGGTACTTAGATGCCAGCTGGGGTGAAACCACGACATCTTCTCCTTCAGTACATATAGTAATAAGTCCTGTCTAATTTTTTGAATTTGTATATGTTTTTGTTGATATTATTGCTCTTTATTACAGGATTAATTAAATTGCTCAGTACTGAAGAGGGCTATACCAATCAATACTCTCCACTATGTCCTTATAAGAATGTCTATGTATACAGGGTATTTTCTTTATTTATACTATGTGAGATTTGGCGAATAGCATGGAAATAGTACTTTTGACAGTTTAAGTAGTTATCTTATGGTATTTACCCATTTTTTATTATAAATACTTATTTCATTGGCTTGATTTAAAGATCCTCCTCTTTATATCTCAGGTTGAAATGTATCTTCATGTGTGTCTCCTTTTTTTACAGTTTAAGTCACTATATGGTATACCTTTTTTGAGTTCTCTCATTACATTTCATTCATCAGGTATCTCTCAAATTCTTTGAGATATCTCTGGTTTTGATGGGGTTTTTTATGTAATTTTAAAAAAAATTGAAAAATAATTTTCTAAAAAAAGTACACCAAATCCATGAGGGAAATTTTTTCTTGGAATCAAGAACATACAGAAACATCTGAAGAATATACTATCTCTTTCATTTATAATATAATAATAAAAGGAATTAACAGAAATAAGTTTGTTTGTTAGTTTTTTGAGAGAATTGTAGTAGCTGCACACACTGGATTCAAGAAATAACAATTTGCCACTGAAGATTAAAAACTGTCTACATTTTATTCTCACTCTTGGATAAACAACCATACATGCAACATGCAGTACAAAGATTCCAGGCTTTTTACAGGATTCTCTTTGATTTCTATTTCATATAGTTTATGGAAACAAATAAATATGTCTTTGTTTCCTTTCTGGTTTCTTTGTTATTATACTTTACAATATTTGTTTTCCAAATTAGAGGATTGAGAATTCCATAGATTTGTGTATCACAAAAGCTAGGAGTTCTAATATGTCTAATGTTTTATTTAAACTACTGGAAGGAGCTAACCTCCTAAATCTTGAAATACAAAGGAGATTGCATAGGTATTCTATAAAATCGTAGCCTTTTTGCAGTGTTTTCTTATGCAGGATGCATTAATTTCTGTAAGAGTCATTAATCTATTTTTATTTCCTTTAATAATAATCTAGAAAGAGCAAAATTTTTGAAAGTAGATCCTAATAGCACTTTTTGAAGTGAGTATCAGACATAATAGAATATGATAAAACGCTGATGCACTTTGATGGGTCATTAGTACACGCTGAAAATACTGCATGGGGATTTTTGATGATACATTATGACATAAAGATATTATTATGGGGATTCTCTGCATAATATATTGTTGTTACAGTCTATTTGTCAATCCGAAGCATTATGAACCTTCTGTTAAACAGTATCAAGTCACAAGCTTGAATTTGGGTATCTTTCTCAGTATTTGTCAGACACATGTAGCTTTTGATGCAGACTTCCAATGCATACTAAACACATGATAGTGCTACATGATATATACCAACTCACAGCATTTATTTCACTCAGTTAGAAGTTATTAGAAGGTAGAGGAAGAATCATGGTCTAAAATAAACCAACCTCAGAAGATATTTGGAAGGTTAAATGGCTAGAAATTTCCTGTCTCAGTCTTGTGAAATTGTACTTTATACCAAATGACTCAACCTCTGTCTCTACCATTAGGTGAGGAAAGACTCTGTGAACTATATCTGTTGACAGTTTGAAGATTATGTTGTTTTAAAGAGATAAAAATACTTTATTGCAGATTACAGGGTTAATAAGTTGGGAGGTGAGTGTTTGTTAGATGAATGCAGTTCAGGACTTTGATTCAACTGGAAACTACGGGGAAAAAAAGTTAGTTTTGGGACAGACCTGTTCACTGAACCTTTTGTATGCCGTGAGAGGCATGCAGGAAAGAAGTTATGTAAAGCAATTTTAATCTCCCTTAGATCCAAATCTCAAAAATATCTCTGTCCAGTCTGAAATACCAAGATTGTTTGCATGAACACAGGAGTCAGGATATGAATATTCAGCTTTTGGATCATTACTGAGTCACACTGTTATCTGGATGTAGACAGATGAAACAACCTAATTGTTGCAGTGAACTGTTTAGACCATCGTCTGCACTGTTCTCTCCTCTCTTGCTCTTTGTCTGGTCTTGCCTTAATAGTGTAGGAAAATCTGGGGAGAACATTTTTCTTTATTGTGCACTTTTTCCATAGCAGAAGAGATTCAGGTGAAAATCTAAATGCAGAGATCAATTTACAAAACTGAGTAAAAAAACTGTTTTATAGTCTATGGAATCTGTATGTCAATCTTATTATGAACAGGTAACACAACCTTAGTCTGAAGTAAAAACCATGTGGTTCATGGGCCATTAGTTTAAACTGTAGTCAACTGAAAATTCATATATTTTCAATATTCTCTAGAATGTGCAACCGTAAATATAATTCATTCAGATGTTCACGCAGTAGTGATGGCCACTTTAATGCTCCTGCAAAGTCATAAAGTGCTTAAGGTAAATGTAAAGCCTTCTTCCATCTCACTAGGGGCTAAAACTGAAAAAGATTTTCAACTTAGCCTATTTTTTTAAAAAAAAAAATAGTTTAAACTTTCACCCTGGAATATATAGAAAGTTTGCTCAATAAGTTGGCACCTGGGTATGACAGATATGTAAATAAACTACTTTGCAAAGGAACAAGCTAGACATTAAGCAGATTAGCATTCAAAGTGAAATGGTTGACCTGAACTCTTTAATACTTGCTCCAGCAGTGGATAAAAGTATCTTAGTGTCTCACTGCTAGTTCACTTTGTAATATCTCAGTCCATAATTTGTGAAAGAATCTCTCAATGCGTTTAAATTTCAATATTATTCTAACCACTTCCTGTTTATAAATTGGATCCCTAAACTTTAGGTTGGATATCAGGAGGAACTTTTTCACAGTGGGAGTGATCTCCCACTGGAATGGGCTTCCCAGGGAGGTGGTGGAGTCACCGTCCCTGAATGTGTTTAAAGATAGGTGAGATGATGAACTTAGTGGTATGGTTTAGATGATTTAAATGGTTTAGATGGTATAGATGTTAGACTGATGTTGGATAGGTTGTTAACCTAGGTAAAGGTTGAACTTGATGATCTCCATGGTCTTTTCCAACCTTATTAATTCTGTGTTATTCTGTGTAACTGGAAGACAGAACTTTTGGATATTAGTATTTAAAAAAATAAAACCAACTTATATTTCTTTTTAAATTAAATATATCTATTCAAGATAAATATAAATAAAATTCAAAACAAGGTTTTCATTTTAGAGGGCTACTTCTCATTCTAGTTTTACACTAGGGTCATTCCTTTGATTTACTCCAATGTGAGATCAGTATGGAGACGGTTTTCTTCATTGTGGTTCTGCTTTACCCTTTTAATATTAACGACAAGTGAAAGATGGAGTGCAATTTACCTAAGCGGATTATTTTCTTTATAACAAACAACATACTGAAATAACTTAAAGAGGTTTTGAACAAGCATTTCTGTGGGTAGGGGGTCCTCTTAATTTTGAAAAATAAACTCTGCGGGATATATTAAAAGTGAATTATCACTTCATTTTCACTAGTGGAATATTAATGTATGTGTGTGTCTTTTTTTGGTTTTGAAATGTAAAGAATAATATCACACTACAGGGATAGAATTATATTAATCATTTATGTATAACTAAGGCGAATAAGTTTAATTTGTGAATAAAAGGGATTCAGAGGCATAGACTCAAAATGTTCTAAAAATATTACTTTGGGACTTGTGGCTTCTATGTTCTAGGAAGACTTGGATAAAATAAAGGTCAAGATAGTCAGCTAGAAGGAAATGACAGTAATCAAAATGATTACAGAATAATTAGAAAGATAAAAGGTCCAATGGAAGTTTAGTAAAGAAACTATTGGATTTGGGGGTGATTTGGGTGTGTATTCTGTGTAAGTATCAGATATCAGTAGCCTCTTCTTCCTTATGTATGAGCTTAAATAATAGGAAAATATAGGGTTTATATAAAGAATAAGAAAGAAAAAAAAATGTTCGTAAGTTTTAGTCGGATTTCTCTTCCACCTTTAGTTTATCTCTGAAGAGCTATAGTGAAATTAGGAGAGTTATATGACTTTAGCTCCAAGTAGACTTAGATATAAACAATTAATTCCTTTCTTATACATCTGGAGCCTCCAGGGAAACATCAGGAAACATGTCATAGTCAGGGTGATGCCCAAAAAGGAGAAAAAGCGTGGAACCGAAGTTATTGGAGAAAGGTCAGGCAGGAAGGAGGATCTTAAAAAAAGAGTGTCCAAGACCAGAAAGATTTAAGAAGTTCCAAAGCTATTTTTCTTCCTCCTAAGAGGGATATCCTAGCCATACAAACTAGACATCTGGCACAGTTCTTAAGTTTATCAAATTACACTAAATTGTTGTGACGCACGCACCCATGCGTGTTTAAAATGCATAACTACTGTATGTCTATCTTTCTAGCTGTAATCTATAGCTGGAATTCTTTCTGTACACTCTGTTGTAAAAGTAACAAACAAAAAAATTCGTGGTATGAAGATAATGTGTTTTCTTTCAGTTTTATCTTGCATTATATGGATTAGCTGCCTCAGAACACCTGCCTTCTCCCCTGTAATTTCTTCAGGAGTCAGCTGGGGCTTTTTAGCAGGCCTCACATATTTTATGGAATATAGTGCCTCATCTGACAACTTGACTTCAAGTTTCTTACTGGTATAAGGAAATGTAGCTTGAATCAATTTTATACCCACTGGGATGTATGCCTTGGACTATGCTGGAGAGCTGTGGGAGATTGGAATGAAAAAAATCCTTTCCTGATTTTTTTCTCTTTATTTGAGTGCAGACACAGGACAATTTGTCTTAACATTTCTTACTGCTCTATAGGAACATTCAATACATGTCATGACATACTTAATTCATTTACAATAAAGACGTTTTGCTGCACTTAATAGTGTATTCAGCTAAGATGTCAGTATTCCTTTTTCAGCAGTTTGCAGTATAGAGGAGGCATTATCATGCGACGAAGATGCATATGGACATTGTCCAAACATTTGGCAAAGGAAATAGACAGTCTTTTTCTCATTTTTGCAGACATTTTGAAGCTACTCAGACTGAACTGAATCTACAAGAAAAGAATTTGTTGAGAGGAAAATTGTCAGGACAAGAAGGACTATTTAATAGGATGTACAATAATTAAATGCATCAATACCTGCTTACAGACTAGTTAATCACAAGACGTGTGGTTTCATGAGGGAAAAACCTCTTCCCTTTATTTCTTGTACTGTCCTCACCTCTAAATGAGCCATATGGACAGTTGTTTTATGAGTTATGTTTTATGAGCGTGATAAAAACTTAATAAGCCTTTGTGAACCTTGATGCTTCTTCCTTGGTAAAATAGGCAAACAGCTTTTATGGGCCTTGTTTATAACTAACACATAGAGCTTTTCTTACAATCAGAAGTTCAAAAGTATCACAGTATCAGCAAGATTGGAAGAGACCTTAGAGATCAAGTCCAACTCATAATCTAACAGCACATCACCTAAATTATGCCACCAAGCGCCTCATCCACTCTATTCTTGAACACATCCAGGGTCGGTGACTCCACCATCTCCCTAAACAGCCCATTCCAATGGCGGATCACCCTTTCGGTGAAGAATTTCTTCCTAATATCAAGTCTAAACCTCCCCTGATGGAGCTTGAGACTGTGTCCTCTTGTCCTGTTGTCAGTTACCTGAGAGAAGAGACCGACCCCCGCCTGACTACAACCTCCTTTCAGGCAGTTATAGGCAGCAATAAGGTCACCCCTGAGCCTCCTCTTCTCCAGGCTGAACAACCCCAGCTCCCTCAGCCACTCCTCATAGGGCTTGTGCTCCAGCCCCTTCACCATCCTTGTTGCCCTTCTCTGAACACGTTCCAATAACTCAACATCTTTCCTATACTGAGGGACCCAGAATTGGACACAGTACTCAAGGTGTGGCCTAACAAGTGCTGAGTATAGAGGAAGAATAACTTCCCTAGTCCTGCTTGCCACACCATTCCTGATGCAGGCCAGGATGCCATTTGCCTTCNTCTTCAAGCTCGGTGTCATCTGCAAACTTACTAATGAAGGACTCAATCCCATCATCAATGTCATCAATAAAGATATTAAATAGAACCAGGCCCAGCATCAATCCCTGAGGGACACCACTAGTGACTGGTTGCCAACTGGATGTGACACTATTCACAACCACTCTCTGGGCTCGGCCATTCAGCCAGTTCCTAACCCAGCACAGCATGCTCCTGTCGAAGACCCAGCTGGCAGCTACTATGGGAGACTGTGTTGAAGGCATTACTGAAGTCCAGGTATACTACATCCACAGCCTTCCTCTCATCCACCAGTCAAGTTACTTGGTCATAACAGATCAGGTTAGTCAGGCAAGACCTACCCCTCCTAAAAACATACTGGCTGGGCCCTATCCTCTGGTCATCCAGCAGGGGTTGCATGATTGCACCTAGGATTATCTGCTCCATAACTTTTCCTAGTACCGAGGTCAGACTAACAGGACTGTAATTACCCTGATCATCTTTCCGGCCCTTCTTGTGGATGGGTGTCACATTGGCCAGCTTCCAGTCATCCGGGACTTCACCTGTGAGCCAAGACTTCTGATAAATGGAGAGTGTTTTAGCAAGCTTGTCTGCCACCCTAGGGTGGATCCCATCCATCCCCATGGACTTATAAGGATCCACAGTTCAGTAAGTCTCTAACTTCTTCCTCCTGGAATACAGGGGAAATATACTAAACCCTGACCCCATTTACCAGTTCAGATGGCCACTCGTCCTGTAGACAATCTGACTGCTGCTGAAAACTGAGGCAAAGGAGGCATTGAGTATCTATTGAGTATATATCAAACAGATGTAATTATGTGCTTTGTACTATGAGATATAAACATTCTAAAGTACGATTATGATATAAGAAATTGAAGAATAAACAGATTTTAAGAATTGATTGGGGGACATAGTAGGCAGTACATCATTCACAGTTTGGAGCCATTTATATTTATTTGCTATAGAAGTAGTCCCAGTTGTTGCATCTAAACAACGGTGAAAAAACCCAGTGATCTAAAGGAAAAGAAAATAATACAATATTTTTTACTAGAAGTTATTCAAATCAATTTGAAGAGTTCAAAACCTGTATTCAGAAGCTTTAACTAAGAATGCTTAACACTGTAAGCTATGCGTTATCCTATGCTCTATTTGTCAGTTGCTAAAGTAATAGGCTGATATTGGCACAGACGTCTAACAACTCGTCCATTTTAGCATTTTGCATTCATGGAAGAAGATCTGATAGCAAGTGGAAAGCTGGTAAGAGAAATCTAAAAAAAATTCAAAACTCGTGTTCAAAAATATTAATTACTACCCTACAGAGAGATGTTACCAGTATTTCAATGTTTTGTGATGTCATTTGTGGTCAAATTTGTGAGTTTGGGTTTGTTTTAGTGCACAAAATGCACTAAGAATCACCACAAAGGATGTTATCTAGGAAAGTATGTTTTACTCCTCAGTTGTAGGACTATTCTTTGGATATGTTTCTCCCCCTCTGTCACTTTCTGTGTAATCCTAGCAGTGCTGTTTACTGATTGCTTAAAAGTCACTGAATTTGGCCAATTAAACTGCAAACATCTGGTATTTTTATTAGAAGTTACAAGTCTATAAAGATTTACAGCTATAAAGGTAAAACTGTAACTTCTTTAATCTGTATGAAACTGTATTGTAATCAGGTCTAAAGCAATGGTAATATGATGAGGGTGAGTATCTAATCAGTGCCTACAGTCATAACGTTCAGCTGAGCTAATCTAGTCTGTGTTGGTTATCAAATTTCTGCAGCATTCTGGAAATGTACATTTACATCTCTTGGGTTTCTATCTAAGAAAATATGACTGCTAAGAAGATATCATCCAGTGCCATTCATATATAAATTGACTACTATTGTAAAATTAGGGTACAAGCTTGGTGTTTTATGTCTTACATGTAGCTATTCCTCAGACTTATAACTATCTTTTAGATATGTCTGTCTTGATAAAGGTGTCAAAGTTAGGAAGTAGCAAATGCAAACAAGAGACACATAGAGAAGGAATGACTGTGTTTCACTGCGCTTGCATGTGTATTTTGGAAAAACTTTAAAGCCATTATTTTTAATACAATAATCATCTGTTGTAATTGATTAGGCAGTCTGTAAAACGCAAAAGACCTTGCCTCGTTAACTCTTTTCAGGTCTGTAGGCAGTCTGCAGCCTGCAAATTTCCAGTCTTTAAATAATTAAGAATTTAAATTTGAGTCTATGCAGGATCAATAATTTATTAGTAACTAGTTTACATGTAATATATACCAAAAGCATGGTATATGTTACTCTGCACAACTCCATTTGTCGACATGCATTTCTTTTTTTGGGTTTTAAAGCCAACAATTTTCCAACCTCACTTTTCCCATTAGCAAGTTAACCCAATGTTGCATACTAGAAGTCTTATTAATATGCCATTGTCTTATTATTAGCTTTTCAGCTGCCAAAGCATCTCTGCTTTCTTTCTGGTGGTTCAAAGCATCTCATTAATCTGCTTCCTAAGCCAAATGAAGAGAAGAAAGTCAATAATGCTGCCAAGTCTCACATTTCCTTGTAGAGCCATAGACTCAATCTGAAAATCCCACTAATGTCAATCAGATAATATAACATAAAATAATTGTTGTAATTAAGTCTTGCCATCAACAGGATCAACAGCTGGGCTTCACCTCAACATTTGTTTTATATCTTGCTTTTTATCTAGTAGCAGGATATCATGTGCTGTGACAATAAAAGAAATTTCATTGGTGTCATGTCTGAAGACGCATAATTTACAAAGCTGTGCACCTGCATGTATTAATCTCACAGAAGAGAAAGCATAAGAGGAAAATAAATTTATCCATAGAAGTCAAAAGGCAAGATGGGTCGCAAGAACTACTGTCTGATAAGTTGTATAGAGTAAATGTAAGTTGTAATACCCCCTGAGACTAACTCAAATGTTCTTGATATTCATTTTACTTTGATAACACTGGAAGTCTTACCCAATAATAAAGACAAAAAAAAATTACTTAATCAGGTTTGTTACACTTGTTGTATGACAAGAGAAAAGTCACTATCTGTACCAAACTTAGGTGTTTTGAGAATGGAACTCTGCTGCTGTATTAAAAATACTCAAAAATCTTCCATTTTCTTTGGGAAATATATGCTGCTAGACTGCTGGAGGTGCTTTCACGCAGAACCTAGTAGATGAAACTCTTCTGGCCTTTCAAATCCATGCACCAGGGAAAGGCTTTGAGGCAAAAGTACTACAAAGCTTTTGCAACTCATGTAGATACTGAAAAAATTAAAAAAGAAGAAAACTCCAAATAAAGTGAATAGAAGCTTTGTTATGGGGTTTGGTTTATTTCTGCAGCATATGAACTTGTGCTTTGTTTAGTCCTTTCAGGTTTTTTCTTTTCTTTTATGCACTGTCATGGGTATAATAGATTCCAATTTATTTTTACCAATTATCTAATTGTTCTACTTGTCTTTATGATGCCTTTTATACTCTCTCTAGTGAGTCTTCTCTTGGAGAAATTGTCATGAATAAGCCCTTGCTTTTATTAACATTCTTAATATAACAATAGAAAATTTCATTTGCTGTCTACTTCACATTTCTATCATGTAATAAATAAATGGAAAGAAGCAGCAAAAAACCCCAAACCATTAGCAAATTGTCCTGAATCTATGGGAATAAACCAGAAAGTTTATATCATCTTTTTTTCAAGTCAGTCATGAAAGTGTACTGTCATATATCACTTCTGAATGTATTCAGGTGTCTCCTATCAATCTACATTCCCAGGAAATGACTCTGCTTTATGCCGGAGAACTTGACATCTTTTTTGCCATGTTTTGCTGCCTTTCTCTGGAGATTATGGCATGGAAAACTATCAATTTCTTAGATCCAAAGGTCCAGGCTCAAGTGTTTCAATATTTGTTTTTATTTGGAGAAATGATTTACGTCTTCATAAGACTACTTAATTTAAAAACACAACATTAATTTCAGGCACCACCATCATATTATTATTTAGTGCAAATTAGCATCAACAAAACAGGGAACTCAGAACTGGAAAGAACTTGTATCTCAGGAAAAACCCTATAGTTTTGTTCTCATCATTCAATGAAATGTGTGTTTTCTGGGAGCTTGTAAACAATTATTTCATGTATATATATTTATACATACAAATACGTGTATACATATATACATATGTGAAAATTCTGTGTGTGTATTACATATATAATATATACATGCTTATATAGATATACATATTTATGAAGTGAATATGCATGGGTTTTGCTCTATTATTAACAGATGAATTACTTTTAACAGTGTAGTTTTTAAAACAACACCAACATTTTCAACCTAACCTAGATGCCTGTTTACTAGTTCAGATCTTGAAATCCAGACACGGAATATATTTTTATTCATTTTGCCAAGGAAGCCTTTCCTTCTGTGATGCATTCTTATTATGAGCTATTCAAAGCTGTGTACTCTGAGACGTAGGCTTGCACTGCTAATCCCTTTTCTTTTTTTCTTTTTTTTTTTTTTTCCCTGTAGGATAAAACAGGTTTTGAGGGACAAAGCTCTGGAGCTTCTCTTCAATGATAAAAAGAATCATTTTAATAAAAGTGTATTTGGCTAAAATTATAAAGGCTACTTGACTATGAAAATTTTTTCAAAGCCTCAGATATTGGAATTTAAATGGAACAATGACTTATTTACAAACAAGGCTGTGCTATTTTTACATCCTCCTCATGTGGAATAGGATTTGAGTAATATAACCCATTGAATACATGACAAAAGAAACATTGAAATCCATTTTAGGGTTTGCTGCATTAGTATAATTATATTTTTTCAGTCATATTAAAAATGTTAACATCTTCAAAACAATGCATCCAGGTTTCTACCAATTTTCCATCTATATCCAATTAGCCAGAAGCAATGTTTTTCACTGCAATACTTATTTAAATAGTTCATGAAAATACATTTTATTGGATAACTTAGAATTTCAGTATCTTGCCTTCAACGAAAAAACCTTTATTCTAACATTAAAAATTGATTATTCCATGGTGATGTTCCCACTATGTCCTAGATAAATTGTCAGTCTTGAAAGGAAAGATGGAATATATAAAATAAGACAGTTTGTTTCACTTTGTTTTAAAAAGGCTGAAGTTGTGCATATCTAGGAACAAGTGGAAAGTCTGTTGTTCTTTCAGAATTTTATACTAAGTGCAGTGTTATTCAGTCTATTTTTTTTCAAAGCATGACATATTTTCCTACAAGTTTCTTTACTAGTGCATTTTGTCAATTTCCAATATCCTTTTTAGAGTTTTTATTAATAAATGAATTGATCATATTTGAACTGGTTGGAACTGGGCATCTCATTTAAAGACAGTTTAATTTCTGGAGAGAGATCATTACCTCATTCCAAGAGACCTTTATATAACTAAAGCACAAATATAAGCATCGTTCTGTTCTTAAATTCCATCATGTATTACTGTGTACACAACCCAAATTTATAGTAAATTCCTGTTTTAATTCTAAATAAAAATGTTACACATTTGTAATTAAATTGTGGTATTGTATTTGTAAATCAATTGTAGTGAGATGATAAGAGTTAACTGGAAGGATGTTATAGAAACTGCCACTGAAAGCTCCATATTTTAAGAGAGTGGAAAGAGGTATTTGTAGTAGTATGTTAATTTATGAATGGGTAATAAAAACCTTTTGTGTTTTATTCACAAAATAACTCATCATGGAATCTTCTTGGAAAGACTTAACCATTAAAACCTAGCCCAGAAGACACTGAAGGGTTAGCAGATGGTTATTAAAAACATTATTTCAATTAATTAAAATTTATATTTTCTGAATGGAGAATGCCAAAAAAAGACTACAATATAGTCCACGGTTATAACTGCCTGAAAAAATTTTTTACCTCACAGAACAGCTGAACAAAATCTCCTTAACCTATCTGAAGTGACTTGTAAATTTTGTCTTTAGAATTCTAAGGTGTATTTTTCTCAAAAAAGGTGCCCGAGGAAAACATCATTGCTGAGGGAAAGACAGAGTTCAAAGGTGACTCTTCACTAGCTTTTTTGCCTGGGATCTGTGGTGAATAGTAATCACTGTAGAACTTTCTCTTGGCTTAGGATTAGTTCCAGCTTTTGTCAAAGTAAAAAAGCCAAAGAAGCATGTTTACACTGATTAACAGTTAGAAAAACAGCGGAGAAAAAAACATCAAACACTAATAATTTCTCTTACAACAAGAAACTTTTTCATTGCCAAATTCTAGAATTAATAAATTACTGTATCATGTATTTTTACCATTTCATATTCCTATGGAATTGCAAGGTTTTTTTCTTTTTTCTTGAACCTCGAGAAGTGTTTTTTTGGTTACCATTTCTAAATACCTGTGGTCCATCCTGTCCATCCAGCAAACAGGCTGTGTTCTGCTTCTTGCAGTTTATGAGACTCTGCAAAGTTGTGTTCAATATCCTCTTTATGAGTTTGTGCGCAATCACATAACTGACAACGAAAATTAAGATCTTCAAGATTTTAATACTAAAGAGCTGGTTTGTTTTAAAACATGTAAGTAATTTTTAAAAAATACATTCATCTCAAAAAGGCAGTGTGAATTCCATCAAAAAATCCTTCCAAAATAATGTTCTCTAAATAATCTACCAGACCACAGTCAATCTCCTCTGTTGACAAGGCCTCAAGGGCTTTCCTTGATAGGATTCCACTTCAAAGCAGGCAGCCTGAGTTGCACACAGAGCACTTACAGTGCAATCTGGATTTAAATTGCTCAGCTCTGTATTGAACTTCAGCAAATTTCTGCTCTAGTTACTTCAAGCATAGCAGTCATCACATCAGAAGTCTGAAGAGCACTAACCAATGTGTCAAAAAACAACACTGTAGGCAATTGTTACAGAACAGCAGTTAATGAGATACTGTGCCAATCAAACAGGTGTCAATATTGTATCAATTGGCAAGACAAATTACCCAAAACAAGTAGCCTAATATTTTTTGAGTATGAAAAAGGAAGACAGGAATTGGAGGAGAGAGGGAGAATATTCAGTCCTTATGACTAACAGGAAAGGACTTCAATTTTTTTTGGAATCAAAAATACTCAATTTTTATAAAGATTTGCTTCTGTTTTTATCCCCATCCCAGTAATCTTTGCAGTACTACTAGACATTCTCTAAACTAACTGGGGATTTATATAAATAATTAACACACATAGAGTATAATTCTTACCTATCAGGTGTCTCTATGCGGGGAAAAGGTAGGCTTAGCCCATCAACTGATCCCAACAGTTTTGGTGGAATGTTCTATTTCTTTATGTTTAGGTGGAGCTTGAGTGTCTTTAGTCATAAATCTTTTATTTCTAATTGGTGTAAAGTTCTCTTGCAATACATAATGGCAGGGGCTGGGGGATGGTGCCGTGGCTTCGCACCTGAGGAGGTGTTTAACATGGCTGCTGTCTCAGCAGCAGAACACCTTGATTCATCTCCCTTGGCCGACAAGTACTGAATGGCCTCAAGAACTTCCAAGTACCGCAATGTTCCCCACTTTCTGGAAGGATTTTAATGAAGGGGTGCTGCATAATCTCCATTTTGCTCCAAGCTCCGTTCATCCTTCTGAGCAGATGCCTACTGTTGTATAGGGGCTTTTGACAGCATTCCATCCAGGGAATGATATTGCACGTTACCCTAGAATTCTCAGTCTCCTCTAAATTTTAATCCTAGCCATCTTCCCTCATAAGAGTCAAAATAGTATTTCCAGCACTGAATCACTTGATAAAAATCAAAATATTTGTCATGCAAGCATTTGCTAGGATTACAAGGTATGTTTGTGGTACTTCATTAAAGAAAGCAATGGTAGTACTACATTAATAGAAGGAGATTTAAAAGTTAATTTAAATAATTTCAAGAGGTGGAATAAAATTGCTATTTTTAAAAATTGAAAATGTATAAATAGAATTTCATTCTACCTTCTTTATTTCTGCTTGAATGTAGGAAACTTAATTATGATATTGCGAATAGAATTATTTGAAGTTCTGCAAATATTTTGGAAGCTCACCATATTATTCACACAGAAGAAACCATTTTATATCAGAAACTCAGACTTTTGTGGCACCAGTAGACATCAGTCCTGCTCGAATGAGCTCTATTTCCAGTCAGTAAATGCTTATTCATGTGTTGCACTATAGGGAAGTGCCAGAATTTTTCTAGAATTTCGCCACTGGATATTTTCAATTCAACCTACAAGGTATTAAAAGTGAAACTCTGTTTTTTTATTTAAGTTTTCCAAATAGTTGAACTCCTCTTTTTACGGAAGTTTCAGGAAGTTCATTTTTTAAGGCTGACCAGTAAATCGTTGAATGTGAAAAAAAAAAAAATCACTTATCAAACTGATGCTTGTCTGGGCTATAAAAAGGCTTGATCCAAATCTCTTTCAACTTAAATTCTTGGGTGAATCCATTCATAAGGATTGACTTCATATACTGATTATTTCATCATGTTTAGTCTTAAGTATTTGTTTGTTAACTGCAATTTTTTAATAAGAAAAGATTTCAAAATCCACTGAGTTAGAATTTCTTCAGGTGAACTCAGATTAGAATATTCTGAATAGAAAATTAAGAAACCCCAACCAACCAACTAACAAAAAAAAAAAAACAAACCACAAAAAAAGATTTAATTTCTAAATTTGCTTATTTTTGAAGCTGGTTTAACCATTAAAACACATTATCTCTATATGTCCATAAATGCATGCCAATCTCTATTTTATTTATCTGCTTGCTATTATGAGATTTTAATATAGGTCTTAAATATTCAGTATGAATTAAAAAACTCCTTTTCTTCCTTTAATAATTTATTTGGTTGTGTAAATTAAGCATGTTAACTTTGAATATTTGTGTAAACCTGAAGTTATTTTCTCACGCCAGCCTAAATGTGTATGGCCTTATGCTCCACCAGTGCTTCCTTCCTCTTATTTTTGAAATAAAGCAATAAATATTTACAACGAAGAAGAAAAAAAGGTTGCAACATCAGAAACAAGCACTTCACAGCACATATTTTCTTTCTATGGAAAACCCAACAACACTCACGGTGCTTTCTGTGCTCTCAGTAGTTGTCTCACATGCTTTCATGAGAGAACAGGGCATTAGTATATTTTAAGTGCAAACTCTTGAGTCTTCCTTCATTAGTTGACCATCTGTGACTTTTATATTTAAATCCACTGTCTTTTTAAATCCATCTGTTGCACGTTTGAGGTTAAACCATACATTTTGAAATGTGAATCTGCACACTATACAATCCAATATGGCAGCCTTTGGATGTAGGAGTGGTACAAAAAGTCAATTTTTTTTCTTCATGTTTAAATATGAAAAAAAAACATTTAAGTGGACGTTCTAGTATCACCCTAAATAACTTGTAATTACTTTGGATATTCACTGAGGGCTTTTTTAATTGATTCTCCACAGATTTCTACTTAAGAACTTGGAAATGTAATCAAAAGTCAGTAACCCTGAGCAGAGTGGGAGATGAGAAAAAAGATATGGATATTTTAGCCAGAGGACTAACCTAGTAGCTCATATCATTTGAAGAGACAATCTTTTCATATTATGAGAAAAAGAAGACAACACTGATGAAATAAAGAGAGAAAACAGACAGAAAGACAGAAAAAGAGTGTTGCTGCATAAGATTAGAAGAACAGGGATGAAAGAACAATGCTTCACAGGAGAAATTGTCGTTGCACTTTTTTTTTTTAATATCCTCAACCATTTGACATATTATTTAAATTATTATCATAATTGATTTTACTAAATTGCAATATGCCTTTTCTTAATGGAAATAAATTCAGGAAATCTTTTTCAAATTTAATTAAGCTTTAATTTGAAAGTCACCTTTAACATAATCTTTCTGAGTCTTTATCACATACATTAGTCTACTTATATAAGAAAAATATTATCTCCACCTTTGCACTTGCAGTGTACATATAGACATAATAAATCCCACATATTTTGAGAAATTGAAAAAGTTCCCACTTGGAGGTAGAACATTATAGCATTTCCTAATGTAAAACTTCTGGACCATACATACTGACTCTAATCTCTCATAAAACAATTTACATTTATCCTTTCACTGGGTTTCAACTATTCAGTATTCAACACTTTGGTAATCACTTCCAAATGAATTCCCCAAAACTCAACATACTTTCTCAGAGAAAGTCTTATATTGAGTCAAGATTACTTTATCCACTGAAATAAATATGTTAAGAAAAGTACGTAAGAATCACTGCTAAATACATGGTCTGATAATAACATAAAATGTTTTCTTCCCACTTTTCTGTTTGGTCCTGATGTGTTTCTAGCTAAGACACATTACACTCACATAGACATAATAAAATAACATGACTTAAGCATTAGAAGGTTGTATAGCAGAATCTAAAATAAATAAATACTTTTTCTTCTCTACTGTTCCAAGATGTACTTTCCTTCATCTTACCTGCCTCTTTCAACTTCAAGATTTTTTTAAATAAGGGGGTACCATGGGATTGATAACCCAAAGTATGAAATTAAATTGGTGTTTGAAATGGAAGGAATTACTAAAACTTAGCTAGTGTAAAACCTAGTGATATGGGGAAATATACCTTATTATTTCTATGTATCCAAGACTAGCAAAGTGAAATAGCTTCTGTAATTTTAAAATTATTTAGATAAACAAAGAATCGCAGTTAACAGATTCTGTTTCATAATCTTCATGAACAAATGGCAACTTTCTGCACAGTAATCTTACATAATATGCTCTTCCTTCAAATTAATACAGTTCAGTTGATTTCTTTCATGTGTGATAGAAAAACTTTGTAAATTACTGTTCAGCCAGCCTTAGGTTGGCCAGAGAAAAAAGCTGTCACTTGTCTTTCTGTCAAAAATTCAATTATAGTTATAAAGGTCAAACCTAATCTGTTTCTCAGTCAGTCACATAAGACTTGTCTGTTGTCAAACTCTTTGCAAATAACATAAAAATTGAGAATACTGCCTAGACATGCCTATTACCTACTATTGCTCCTCTTTTCCACTCAGGAGTTTCTTATGCATCTCCAATCTGGCTTGCCTTTAAATTTAGCCATTTTCTAATTTTTTTCATTGGCATCTCACTGTTCACCTCAGAGCCCTCTACATTCTTTGGGATTTGGAGCAGATTATTGTCCCAATTTTGTATCTCAAGCCAGCCTAGGTTCCTAATATTACACCTAACTGTTGGTCCAAGAATTGGAAACATGAAGTTGTTAAGCTCCGAACTTCTGAGTGTTAAGATGATGTACAATTACATCTATTTGACAATAAAACATCAAAACTTGTGTTAATCTTGAGATGTCAATCTGCTTAACTAGTCTGAAAATACTTTTTTTTAAACTTCTATTTGTACCAGGGATACCTGAAAAGTGTAATAGAGGTTGGTTTTTTTTTTTGTTTTTCCTTACTCTCCCTGCCTCATTTCCCTACCACCTTGCAATGATCTGTTATATATCCTGGGACTTTCTCCTATTCAGTCCAGATTTAGTTTCAAAAATCAAAAATTATGTCCATGGACAACATCTTGAACAAAAAGCATTTATTGCTGAGTATTACCTCATAAGCAGTGAGTAGCATTTCTCTTTTCACAGTATGAGACACTGTAGAAAAAGAACCAAAAGACAGTTAAGACAGTGGTTGAAAATAAGGCAAAACCGTCTATGTGGTTAGCATTCAAAAATTTTGATACAATAACCTTTTAAATGGGTGGTTATTTATGTAAGTCATTTGTTCATTAGCTTCTCCATTTCCTCTATTCCCTTGTTTTCTTGCAGAAAAAAAAATACATCCTTCTTGGCTTTCTTATATTCTCTGGTGCTTTGTTTCCTTGGAAACAATATCCATTAACATTCTCCATTTCCTCCTTTGTTGCCATTTTCTGGGTACAGTGAGTATACCAAACACTTCCACAGTGTAATGAACCAGAGAATGTAGAAAAAGGCTACAAAATAGAAAATCAAAACATTGGTTAATGATACAAGGCTTATTTAAAAAAAGAAAACAACAGAAAACATTACCATATTTAATATTTTCACATAAGGTACACAGTCAGGGAAGTGTGTATGTGGGTAGGGGAGCAGACACCCTCCAGTGCAAATACTTGTTTTTATTAGGTCACCAAATAGTTAAAAAAAAAAAAAAGTATCTTGAATAATTTTTAAC
Organism: Serilophus lunatus; assembly: GCA_013399895.1. NCBI lineage: Eukaryota > Metazoa > Chordata > Aves > Passeriformes > Eurylaimidae > Serilophus > Serilophus lunatus. The sequence goes on from VXBA01003160.1 coordinate 20,027, forward strand.
AATTAGTAAATGTCATCGGGCAGCACCTTACTCCTTCCCCTTCATCAGGCTGACATATGGGGTCGCATTTTTCTGCCCAAACTGAGATTTTCAACTTTGACTTGCTAAATTCTGAGCTGGCAACATGCTTAAAATCACAAGCAAGAAAAAGACAGTTGCAGAAGGTGCTTCATTTTAACGCAAAACACACAACTAATAGGAACCAAGTTGGACTTTCTGGATTCCTCCATTGTTCTGTATTGATTGAAAAGGAACAAGGATAAATCTAGTCATACTTGGATATTAGAAAAAGGTTCTTCACCCATGGTTGGGCGCTGGAACAGGTTCCCCAGGAAAGTTGTCGCAGCACCAAGGCTGGCAGAGTTCAAGAACCATTTGCACAATACTCTCGGGCACAAGATGTGACTCTTGGGAATGATCCTGTGAGGGGCCAGGAGTTGGGCTTGATGATCCTTGTGTGTCTCTTCCAACTCAGCATATTTTGTGATTCTGATTCACTGATTCTGTGATTCACTGATTCTGTGACAGAATGTTAGATATTTAAAGATAAGAGACAGAGCTTATTTGTACCCTCTAAAATACACGTACATCTTGTATCTATGTATTTATATGTTCTACTTACATCTCATGCACCCTTTTCTATGTTTTTTCCAAAAATGCAATATCTTGAAAATTGCCACATCATGTCTCAGTCTGGCACATGGGACTACAAGATATACAGTGCTGCTTTTTCCGTATTCCATATGAATTCCATATTTTCATATTCCAGAAAAAGCATGGCTGAAAGCCTGCACTTCAAGCTGGGACAAATAAAAATCAGAGGCAATACTGAGAGGCCTAAACAAAAGCAGTGATTATGAAATGCTCTCTTTAGATACTGTCAGAACCAGAGGGATCTATATTTAGTTATCTTAATTTAAAATTTTCTCTTTACATTTGTCTGTGCACGTGCTCAATATTTCTTCCCCATCAGAATCTAATTTGGCTTCCACAATGAGGTGGACGTGCTCAATGTAATAGATACTCTTTGAACACAATCCCTTAAAAGTAATGGGTGTTATATATCTTATACTTCCATTGTTAATCTTATTTAGGTTTGTGGAAGAATCTTGTGGCATCAATGGTACTGTGTGTATAAAACTACTCACTCAAAAGGTGAAAAAAGAGCTTCAATATTTTCTAGCATGAAAGGTTTACAGTTCATACCTTTTCTTCTATCAAGCTTATCAGTTAATAGAGATATTTGTTATTTTTCTTCTGACTTCAGCTATGTCACTGCACAGACACTACAAGATTCATGGGTTCAGAAAAAGGGAGAATGATTAAATTACTATTTCCAATTGTCTATTAACTGACATCTTTCTATATTTTGTTTCCTAATTGCTTTAATGTGGAAAGAATAAGCATTGCATGTTTTCCCTCATGTAGGGTTCCACATCGTAGGAAATGCATTTAATCTTTTCATTTGGATAATAAGGCTGATCAGATGGCCATCATCAATCTGCACGAAGGACTCTAAAATACATGTTTCAGTATCATTCAAATTCATGAGACATCCACACTCTCTACCTGTGCATTTTTGTGCATCACTAACTCAGATGGCTAATTACTCTGTTCATGGGGTTTTTTCCCTATCTACACAGAATTGGCATATATCGTGTTTTCCTAGAAGGCCTCACCATACTTTTGGAAGGGTTTAGTTTAGATGCATTTAATCTTCAAGAGTATTTGATAGCAGCTCCGTAGACTGAGGCAGCATTTATGCTGAATAGAAACTGAATAGAAACATTACAAGTTTAAAGCATCAATAGTACTGCAGAACACCTTTGAGACGAAGCATCTAGTGTGATAGGACAAAAGCCCATTGATTTGTGATACAAATACAAGAAGAACAATCCAAATAGATTGTGAGATAACTGAGAGAAAATCATAAGACTAAGAATGCCTTGATTTCTTTATAATACTTTTGTTCATAATAGACTGTTGAAGTTTCCACTAATTTTATTTTTAAACAACTCCTAAGAAAGGTTAAAAGCTGTCATATTTTTTCCTTTCTGAAATAAAGGGTAAAATAAAAAATAAAAATAAAATTTGAATGAGAGTCTTCGTCACCGAAGTTATCTTGCACTTCAGATGGCATAACCCAACAATAAACCACTCTTGACTAACAATAGGTAGTGAATAATATATAATATACAGTTATCAAGGCCACCATAGAAAGGATATGTAATACATATACTTTTTTCATTTAAACAACTGCTTTTCTTTTGCAAGATGAAATTAAGATTTTTCAGATAATAACTATTTTATACCAGTCTTGGCCCAGAATTTGGACTCTGTTGTACTTCACATGAGGTATCTATAGAGTGAAACACAGACCTTGTCCATTATAAATGCTTTAGATATAAAAGGTGGAAGAAAAGGCATGAAGAAAAGATTCTTCCAAGGAATGAAGGTGAATTTCGCAGTTCTGCAGAAAACATGGAAGCATCAATAGCTCAGACGTCGGGCCTTTTCCTGTTTTTATCTTTTATCCTACTTTCCATTCTTTTATCACCATTTTAGGAGGAGCCGTAATTGTAGTGGTATCCATAACAAGCACTGTACACAGCCTTTTAAAATCTCCATGGAGTTAGACTTTTTGCCCTGTCTCAAGCCGCCTGTTCTCTAATTCCCTGCTCGAGAATGATTGTTCTTAGCTCCTGACTTTCCCATCACAGAATCACAGCATCATAGAATATGCTGAGCTGGAAGGGACCCACAAGGATCATTGAATCCAATTCTTAGCCCATGTACAGGACTTCAAGAGCCACACCATGTGTGAGAGTATTGTCCAAACACTGGAATTCTGTCAGGTTTGGTACTGTGACCACTTCCCTGGGGAGCCTGTTCCAGTGCCCAGCCACCCTCTGGGTGAAGAACATTTTTCTAATATCCAACCTAAATCTCCCCGCCACAATTTCAAGCCATTCAGATTGGTTCTGCCACTGGTCACTACAGAGGAGAGGTCTGTATCTTCCCCTTCTCTGTCACACACAAGGAAGTTGTAGACTATGATGAGGTCTTCCCTCAGTCTCCTCTTTTCCAGGCAGAACAGATCAAGTGACCTCAGTCACTCCTCATACATCTTCCCCTTAAGGTCCTTCACATATTCCACACTTGCCACAGTAGGTGGTGTTTCCTTTATACCAATCTTCTCTTTTTCCTATATGCAAAGGGAGAAAGACAAGTCACAATCCTACCAAAAGCTTATATGGGCAGCATAACTACACCTTGTTCCCAGATGTCTTGGTCTTTCAGACAATGGCAGTGCCTTGTGCCTGTAAAGTAATAAACATAGCAGAGGTAGAAAGAGAAAAAAGGAAATTATTGGTGGTTCTCTTATAAGAGAAATAAAAGAATTTTTCAGAGTTTTCTCATTAAACACTGTACTACAAAGTAAATTAAAAGTTATTTGGGAGGCATAAAATCACTGGGGTTAGAAATGGAAAATTAAGAGGGAAATATGCATTAGATCACTCATTTCTCCCTTTTATCACTAAAATATTTTAGTATCTAGGACTTTGTCTAGTTCCAAATAATTTTCACCATATTCCTAGACTAACTATTCTAAATATAAATTAAGCTGAATATTGGTTGTTATATTTCTGGATTTTGTTGTTTTTCCTATTGTTCTACCTCACCTCTCTTTCTGGGTTTACACATGTTTTTTATCGTAGATGTCTTCTGACAGAAACATTGGATTTCTATCTGAAGTTTATCGATAAGAGAGTTTCTCCTCTTATCTTTGGTGTTTGCACTGGGCATAGATGGCTCTTCTGCAATCATAATTACAGCTTCAATTTCAATTTTTGTGACTGTATACACTTTATTACTTTGCATAATTTTGCAGCATGCCCATCTGTGTTATGAATCTGGAGTCGTTGCCATATGTAGGACACTTATTTTTGAGATGTCAAGTTCCACAACTCCCACAGTTACAACAGAATACAAAATTGTGTCCTCCCCAAACAAAACTATATACTGTGAGAGAAGATAAAGTCCCTACAGAGCACACAGAGAAGTGACAGGGGAAGGTTACATAGATTGCTCCTCCCTTGGGAAAAGACAACCATTTGAGGGTTCCTCTTCCCTCAAGGAGCTGGGTGTACTTTGTGGGTAACATGTAAGGATGAGGAGACCCTCACGTGTCTCACTGGGGGAAGAATAATTTGTGAAATATCTTGTAGAAATATAGCAGGAATGACCTGAACTGACAAAACAGTGAGCTTCATGAGGAACCAAGTGGGTGTAACAGTGACCCAAACCAAAGTGATATCGGAGTTTGACATTCAAAGATGCTGTTCTCCTCTCCTGAGCACTCATCTTGACTAATAGGGCCCAAGTCATAGCCTATTTTTATAAACATTAGAAGGATAGCAAAAACCAATGGAACGGGAGAATAACAACTGTCTGTTACAGACAGGAGATAGTACTTAGTGGGAACGCATAAATCTTTATGTTGGGTCTAAAGGTGGTTTAAGTATGCAGTATAAAATACGTTGCTAAAGAGGGATTTCAGTGAAGAGAATTAGATACAAAAGGATGGATAGACAATGTGCAGATATATTAAATTCTATGTGACCTGAACATGACGCAAATGGTATAGAATAAGGAGATTGTATTGCATCTGGCTGAGATAGAATTAATTTTCCCACAGCAGCCCCTGTGGTGATATTTTTAGTTAGAAAGGTGTTGAGGCAAGTGCTTTGGCTATCAGAGAGCACTGCTTCCACAGCATCAAGGCTGTCTCCTATACTCCCCAAAGGCTAGTAGGCCAGGGGTGGGCAAGAGTCTGGGAGAGGACAAAGCCAGGACAGTTGACCCAAGCTGACCAAAGAGATATTCCATACCAAATTATATCATACTCAGCGATAAAAGCCAAAGGAGAGAAGGGAGCACTCTTCATTAAGGCATTTGTCATGTGGTTTTTCCATTCTAAGAAGAATCAGTTCTTTGTTCTGCTTGTTCTTCAGTTCAAAGCTTCCCTCTTTCTGCTGTCATTTTCCCATGTGGATCTGATCATTATATATAAGATATTAAATGTACAAAGACTTTTATTAGTACACAGAAATTGTCTTATGCTGAAATCATATTCAGGTTCTGATCCAATTTTGGAAAGTTTAATCTACTTACAAATTCATCATGATCCAGAAGTTCACGTATTGTATTTAGGATGTTGGGGAGAGGATAGAGTGCCTTTTCCTCTTTGAATGAAGTTTAAAATAATAGGAAGGACAGTTTGATAACCATGCAAATAACTGAAAATCATTCTGCTAGAAGTCAGCAAAATAACTTTGTATTGACTAAATCATAAAGGAATTGCAGCTGAATCATGTGCATATGATAATGGAATAACAGAAAAATTAAAAAAAAAAAAAAGAGGTGATAATTTCTGCAAGATAGAAGTCAGGAATGATGAGGTGGAAAGATGGGTTCCTTTTCTCTTGAGAAAAAAAGTAAGCAGTAAGAACAATCATGAGCTTCTAACTCACCATAGAAAAGAGAGAGCGTATTTTTTCTTGCAGTAAAGATAAATCTCATTGCTATACCAGGTATACGATATTGGAATTTTCATCTGCAAACAGGAACACTGTGACTATCCTGGGAAATATTGGTTTTTAGATAGACTTAGTCAATAGAAGGAGTCACACAGGAATATTCTGTGGAAGATTATCTGCTACAATGACTGGGAACAAACTGCTGAAGAGAAGATTTGAGGTAAATTCTAAACTGTTGCACTGCCTTTGCATAATCTTTTACATATTTTTGGAGCCAAAATCCTGTTAAGAAGCATTGTCAAGTCTGTCTCACACATGGCCTGGCTTGATAGGTTTCTGTTCTTGAAGGTCTGACCTTCCTTAAGGTTTCCATTTCTAAAAACAGTAAGAACAAATCAAGAACAGAAACTTTCTGGTAGCAAAAGGAACAACTTAAAACTAACATATGTGTTCAGTTACTGTAGGAGTTTGCTCATGAGCCACAAGGTTTCTCTGAATGTGAATTTCCTAGGTATGACTGTGCAAATGAATTTTTGTGAAGGATCTATTCATATTTGGAGTTCCACTCTACATTTTATCCATTCTGCATGTCTCAAGAATTCTGACTGTATGTAACAATGGAAATCCTGATTTAAAATTCATAATTTTTGCACATTCTGCTGTCCCCACGAAATATTTAGTCTGTCTCCTTTTTTTTTTTTTTCTCTTACGGATTCTTCTAGTCTTTCTTCCTGCTTACTTTATAAATGAATTGTCATCAAATGGAAATCTTCTGTTGTTATCTTTGTATACAAAATATTTGATTTAATTTTTCACATTATTCCATCTACCTCTGAGAATTTGTGTTACTACATGTGTGCAAAACACAGAAAAAAATTTATAGGTTATTCTAAAAAAAAAAAAAAGAATTTAGGTAGTCCTTTTTTAGTATATGAAGTAACAAGACCAATGGATCAAAGATTGCTGAGCACATAGATTTTTAATTTACTAGAATTAAGAATTAATCACATTCAACACAAGTTTTAGTGTACCTTTTGGTTTCCCACATGGCACAAAATAAAGTTCGGGAAATGTTCTAAATTCCCACAGCAAAATTTTCATACTAAAATCTTCAGGCATTATACCCTTCTTTAAGGCTGCCAAAGCAATTCTTTGGGATTTAAGCAGTATCAGTTCTTTGTTTAAAAAACATAATTATCAGATTACCTTCAGTAATTGAAAAGAAAGAATGCATGACTTATAGGAACTCTATGCAAAAGTAAAGTCATATGATCACATGCAGTACAATAAATTTACTAGATAAATACCATATGTGTGAGTTCTGTTGACCCTAAATTTTGTTGAGTTAGCATTAATACTACAGAACCACCACTCCCTATCTCTCTATAACTAGACAGATTCACAACTGTCTACACTATCTAAGTCTGTATAAATTTTTATTAATATGTTAACATTGAGAACACAGTATCTTTTGTCCTATTATCCTAGTAATATTTTTCCGACATTGTTTCAAATTAAATTATTGCTTGCATCCTATGACTGTCAATCAAATCACTTCAGTGTTCCTACATTGCAAGTAATTTGCTTGATGCATGATACATATTTGACAGACATGACAGAGTACTTAAGAATATTAGCTGCATAAAAATGATACCTATATGCTAATGCCTGCTGAAAAATTAAATAAAAGCAAAATAAAATACTTTTATGTTCCACAATAGAATTTTTATTTTGGCATGCACTTTGGAAATCTCCTTCAGTGCTGAGTCGAATATTATATATGTTTAAGTAGTTTTACAAATTAGTTTAGCTGACAATAAAAACTTTCACTTCGAACTGTAGGACTGAGAGTCCTCCTTTGTCATTGCCTATACTATTCTCTGTCATTGATGAAGATTCCTTATTATTACAGTCATATTGTTATTATTATTACTACTACTATTATTTCTATTATATTGATATTACATGTATTATTGTTATATGACAGCTTTTACAGTCATTTTTGAATTGTGCTTAGCCATTTACTCTTAAAAATAGTGGGACTTAATATAAAACATTATTGAACTGCTGGCTATTTATGACTTTCTAATTTCCTTCCTTTATGTATTTATTGTCAGTGCCAATATTTGGCCTTGCTTTAAAATTGTTTTTATTTTTTTAAATTACATTGGATTTACTAACACGTTTTCATACTCATTAATGAAGAACATTTTGTAGATGAAGTTTTCTATTGTTTTTAAGTTATATATAGCATATATTGTTTTAATTTTAAAATGTAATTTTTCAAAAGGCAAGTTGGCACACATATTCCAAACTGCCTTAATACTTTCAGGGGAAAACCATATATTTAGTATAATATGAGGACGAAGTTCTTGGATGGCCTTATAGCAAGGAAAGCATGTCTTCAAGTAATATTTTTCTTGCACACATCTTTTTTTCTGATGAGAAAAAGCTAACAGGATTACATTTGAAAAGATTTGAGTTCTGGAGTAGAAGCAAAAAGAAGGTACTTTTTCTTTCATAAGCTAAGAAAAAAAATGAGGAAGATTGGAAAAAAACCAAAAGGTTTAAATACATCATTTAAAACAAAAACACTTATCTGGGGAATCTAAGATAACTGGCAGTTTATGAATTTGGTTTTCCACTGCTTATCTCCCAGTATTTCTCCAAACTTTACCATATGATCAAAATTCATACCCTATCTTCCCCCACCCTTTACGTATGGTGCTATTTCAGGATGTCTTGTTTCTTGTTCTGTTTTTCAAGATCCCTAGAGACTTATGTGTTTGAATCAGAAATTCATGGAAAAGGCTTTTGGAACATCTAGCCTGGCCAGCTGTTTATGCAAGCAAGTGCATCAAGATCTGAATCTGTAACATTTTTTATAAGTTTTAGAAAAATATTTAATCTCAAAGTCTTTCAATCAAGCGAACGACTGTATCAATGACATATCTATTGACCATGTTGACGTCTTATTTCAAGGTCTTTCTGAGATGCCATTTCTCAGATACTAATTACTGGAAATAATAAGTGGTGGTGCCGTGTGCTACAAAGTGCTTTAAAAAACCAGCTTACATCTTTCAAGTGTTTTTAATCCAATGTGAATCTGAGAGAAAAAATTACTTCAGTATGGTGACACTTTTGTGCCATCCAGTAATCACCTCTATTGATTTCTGTCTTCTAAAGAATTCTGTCATCCTGTGCCTGTACAGTGATATATGAACACATTCATAACTTCTTGGTTTTAATTTTCCATATGACTTAATAATAGAATCATAGAATAATTCGAGTTGGAAGGGACCTATAAAGGTAATCTAGTCCAACATCTCCTGTAGTAATCAGAATGTGGGGAAGGCTGTGGATGTAGTCTACCTGGACTACAGGAGACCCTTTGAAACCACCTCCCACAGCATACTCCTGGGAAAGCTGGCAACCCACAGCTTGGACAGATGCACTTCTTATTGAGTTAAGAACTGGCTGATGACCAGGCCCAAAGAGTGATGGTGAATGGTGCTGCATCCAGTTGGTGTCCAGTCACTAGTGGTGTCCCCCAGGGATCTCTGTTGGGCCCAGTCCTGTTTAATATCTTTATAATGATGATCTGGATGAGTGGATTTAGTCGACCATTAGTAAGTTTGCAGATGACTCCAAGATGGGAGCAAGTGTCAATCTGTTAGAGGGCAGGAGGGCTCTGCAGAGGGATCTGGATAGGCTGGATAGATGGCCTGAATCCAAACAACATGAGATTTAACAAGATGAAGGGCTGAGTTCTACACTTTGGCCAAAACAACCCCCTTCAGCGCTACAGGCTGAGGACAGAGTGGCTGGAGGGCAGCCAGGGAGAAAGTTTCCTGCTTAACGGGAAACTGAACATGAGCCAGCAGAGTGCTCAGGCGGCCAGGAAGGCCAATGGCATCCTGGCCTGTATGAGGGATAGTGTGGCCAACAGGACTAGGGAAGTCATTCTTCTCCTGTACTCAGCACTGGTTAGGCTGCACCTTGAGTACTGTGTCCAGTTCTGGGCCCCTCAATTTAAGAAACATGTTCAGACAAGGGCAGTGAGGATGGTGAGGGGTCTGGGGCACAAGCCCTATGAGGAGTGGTTGAGGGAGCTGGGGTTGTTTAGCCTGGAGAAGAGGAAGCTCGAAGGAGACTCAGGGGAGACTTTATTGCTCTCCATAACTGCCTGAAAGGAGGTTGTAGCCTGGTTGGGGCTGATCTCTTCTCCCAGACAACCAGTGACAGAATGAGAGGACACAATCTCAAGCTGCAGCAGGGGAAGTTTAGGCTGGACATTAGGAAAAAAATTCTTCACAGAAAGAGTGATTCACCATTGGAATGAGCTGCCCAAGGTGATGGTGAAATCACTGCCCCTGGAAGTATTTAAAAAAAGACTGGATGTGACGCTTAGTGCCACGGTTTAGTTGATGAGGTGATGTTAGGTCATAGGTTGGACTTGATCATTTCAAAGGTCTTTTCCAACGTAGTTGATTCTGCGATTCCATGACAACTTCAACTAGATCACCTTTCTCAGAACCTCATCCAGCCTGACCTTCCAGGGATTTGGCATCTTCTGCCTCTTTTGGCAGCTTGTGTCAGCATTTTACCATCCTCATTGTTAAAAATGTCTTCTTTATACCTTGCCTGAATCTACTATCATTTTAGTTTAAAAACATTATCCCTTGTCCTATAGCAGCAGGTCAAACTAAAATGTTTATCCTCATCTTTCTTATAGGCCCCATTTAAATGCTGAAAAGTCACAATAAGGTCTCCCCAGAGCCTTGTCTTCTCCTTGTTTAAGCACACCAGTTCTCTCAGCCTTTCCTCATAACTGAGGTGGTCTTTCCCTTTAATCTTATTTGTGGCCCTCCTCTGGTCCTGATTCAACTGATTAATGTCTCTCCTTAAATGATAGACTTAAAGGACATAGCGAAGATCATATTGTGGGCAATTATTAAAGGAAGACTTCAATTAATTTTTAGCAGGATTTATAGTGATTTAATGCATCTTATACAGAGATGACTAAGGAAAGTAATTGGGAGATCTCTAAAATGATAGTATATTTAGGAAAAATAAAAAGTGTTCTTCATAGGATACTCTTGAACTGTTTTTCCAGGTCATTAGACAAATTAAAAACATACAAGAAAACAGGTTGATTTTTCTTCACATCTAATTGAAACATTCTTATCTTTTAAAACTGCTTTTCTCTTCTGCTTATATTCACTATTTACTGCATCACTAAATTTATAAATTCAGTTGTCCTGGTTATTACTGTTTCTTTCTCCAGTGTAAATTCCTTCTGTGCTTCAGAAATCAGGGATTCTTCTGCGAAACAAGCATATTGAGCTGGTGTATTGCTCTGGGCAATTCATCTGCATTTTTCTGATACTATAAATCCCTATTTACATCACTTGAGGAAAGGTCAGCAGAGCTGCTTATGAAGTCTGCCTCACTGCAGTCAGTATTCATTCAAGACACAGCTAGAACTGTTATCTGTCTTCTGCATAATTCACTTCATCAACTTGGCTGGCAGCTAATATTTTCAATGATAAAGAGGTTTGAGAGCAAACTTTTTTCACTAGAAAACTTTCTCTTGCTCTTTTATATGAATCTTTTTCTTCTGTTTATGCACTGCCTTTATTTACTAGTTATTTTTCATTTTCCTATGATTCACCTTGTTTTCTTACTCTCCTCTCAGAACAGATGTATTTTTTACTAATCTTGACATATGAAGAAGGCGATTCTTTCCACAGCGATCATCAGCCAAAAATAGTTTATCCTGTAAGAGTTAGCCCAGCAGTATGCCTTCAGAAATGATGTCTAGTATACATTCCTAACCATGCAACAGTACCTAGCCTACTCCTGATAGACTATTCTACATATTATTTCTACAGGAGATAAAAAATTTGGGATGAGGTTTTTCTTGGATAGATTAGTCTTCAAATGACATTAACTTGCTTTATTTTCTCATAAACAGATACATCTCAGGGAAGACATTTTATAAGTAAAAAGAGGGCAATTGGAATACTGGATTTACTCAAAAGCACAAACTTGCAACAATACCTCATTACTACCCTGCTTTCTTGACTGGATGAGTCTTTATAAAAGGATCTCATTATACAAATAGCTTTGAACTAAACATATTTTTTCTTGATAAAGCATTGTTGACTTGAGCTAATAAAAATATTCTTCTCTATCATGTAAGAAAGCTTGTTTTTTCACCTGCATGAAGCCAAATAATAGAAAAGGGCAGCATTTCTTCATGTGTTGTGGTACCTATGGATGCAGATAGAAACTGAGAGGTTCTTAATTCTCTGTGTTAATGGGTATTATTATTTTAGTAGGACAATCAAGGGATACTAAGTATTTTGGAAACAGTGATTTCATAAACTGAACATGTAACTTCTAATTAGGTGGTTTATATCTAACAAAATATTAATTTCCACAACAAAAATATTAACAACAATAAAAACCTGGATGAGACACTAAAATGAAGAAATATTGTGTCTTACATTTCAAAAATTAATTTTGAAATGATTTATTATTGAGATGAGCTTATTTATTATTGCCTCCATTTCTGAAAGTATTTGAAACTGCTTTCTTCCCAAAGTAGTCCCAAAATTATTTCTTTTTGCTTTGCGAAAAAATCTGATACCAGTTATACTCTGTGTGATACAGAAGTATGTTTTGTTTGAACACTTAGTCTGATTTTTTACATTAATTATTGTCAAGGAAAATCTTGTAAACTGATTTTTTTTTTTTTAATTAAACATAGGAACAGGACAAGGAAATTCAACTCAAATTACCTTTAATGAAGTTTCACATATTGCCACTAGTCTATGAACTTTACCCAGTTTAACTCCAATACCTTTTCAGATTTTATAAATATCATAGATTAAAACTTAATTTGATATAACAAGATCTGTAAAGAATAGCAACTTTTCAATGGCTCCTTCAATTGTGAAATACAGTTCAAAGTAAAATTTTGAGGCAGTAAGGAAAAAAAAAAATTATAGGCCACAACTCGGTATCTACTTACACAAGACAGAATTAAAAAATTACACTTTGCCATTTTTGTAGTATAAAATCACTCTAAATCAAGAACACAATTTTTGAAGGATTCATTTTCAATATTATAAATACAGTAAGTATTTAGATATGTTATGTTGTGGGCTATCTATGAAGGATTTTTGTGGGTTAAAACATATTAAAACATGTTTTGAATTACCTTATTTTTTAAAAAAATACTTATGATAGCTACATTAGGGTTTCACTTTCGGTCTTACAGTTGCTCTGAATCTTAATATTGACATCTCTTATAAGAGAACTGAATTTCTATAAAGGGAATTTTATGCATAACAATGTCACTGGCAAGATTTTACAACAGAACCAGACACAGTAATCACATTTCTGCAAAAGAAAAACTGAAAAAAGTCCAAATACAGACAAAGGTTTTCAGCCTTTTTAACAGTACAGACTAAGGTTTTCAGCCTTTTTAACAGTACCTGCTTGTGTTGATAGAATTTTTGATCATGAGATGATAAAACAAGTGAGAGGCCTTACGCAATTCTCTACTTGAGAGTAAATAGATTTTGGATGGAACCCTAGTTTTTTTGCTTTCTTGGTGTTCCATAACCTTCTCTCTTTCTAGTATTTTGAGTTGAAGAGTATATGTAAAAGCCAGATGATAGCTCCTGCTAAACAAGCTTGAGGAGGCAATAATAATAACAAAGAAAACACAGGGATGATATCATATTAGTGTTTAAAAAAGAGTAGGTATAAAACAGAACTAAATAAATTCAATAATTTTTATACATCAGACAGTATGAGGATTAAACTTTGTGATTTCTAATTACGAGATGGAATTCCTGTCCCACTGAAATCAGAGTCCAGCAACAATTTAAATAGCCATTTTAGTCAACAAGGAACATCTTCATGACCACATACAGCACACTTATTAAGGAATTATTATTTTCCAGTTCCAGGTTCATCTACTTGGCAAAACCATCATAAACAAATTGGATATGAGGGAAAAATATTAGTATATTGTAAATTTTTCTTAAAGGGAAGCAGAACTCTATTTTGGTAAATATCTTCAACAATATTTTTTTGGAATCTGAACAACCTCACCTGAAAATATTTTGCTTCACTTTTCTCTTAAGCATGTCTTCTGCTTTCTTAATTTTCAGTCTCCAAAATTTTTTTTGTTTCCAAAAATCTCTTCACTTGTTAAGTCATAGATAGAAATTTTGTATATATAACTAGACATGTATTCACCAGTGAATTTTGAAATTAGAAACATGGTCCTAATGGAATGCCACTTCCTAAAGGGAGAAATTATATTTGCTTCTGTTTCCTAGAGATCTGCTGAAAGAGCAGAACCTGGATTCCTGTGAGCTTTTCTCACAGCATCAAAAGCAGAAAGCTGAAGAATCTGTTTTCAGTTGCCTGACCTTTGAGGGGAAAAGCTAGGTCAGAAGTCTGTGTTTACATTTCCCAGACAGCGAAGGAGTGACAAGATTGGTAAGGATGTTAGAAGCCTCATTTCTGCAAATGTGAAGAAGTCATCTGGTTTCCATTATGATGACCTCTACCTAGAACTCTACGTAGTTCCCTTTTTTTTCCCTTGGAAAAACTATTGCTTTCTGCTGAGCAATTAAGAAGACATAAATAAATGAAAAGTGAGCAGGATGAGATGTGTGTGTGAGAAGGACTGACACTGTGAGCCTTTTAGCAATGGAAGCCTGAAGAAGGGAGATTTAATGCACAACTGATCTGGAATCATGCCACATCCTGATGCCAAGACTTTGATTGTTACATTTTGCGTTCAGAAATTAGTGATTTCTGTCTTAATCTGCAATGGGAATAAAATTTAATCCTACCTATGGATGCAGCTGATACAGCCTTTTAGCATTTGGGACATTCATATTGAGGAGAGGTTTGCTTGAGCCTGTCACTAGGAAGCCCTGGATATGATTTGAGCATCTGGGATTGACCTCATCAACCTTGTCTAGAGTCTTTTTCTTCCCCTTTTCCATAACAATGTCAGATGAAGATCAAGGAGGATATTAAAAGGTTGCAGTACACTGCAGTACACTCATTATGGTGGCCATTATATTACCTGCTGGGAACAAATGGAAAAACATAAACACAATAAAGACTGGTCCTGAAAGGACTGGTACTAGAGTAGCTAGAGAGCTTTTCTATATAGTGTAAATCTGTGGCTTATTGGAGGAAAAAAAAAAAAAAAAAAAAAAAAAAGGCATCTTAGGTGCCCTAAAGCAATTCCACAATATTTGTTACAAGTTTTTGGATGATTTCTCCTTCTAAAGGTGATTTTTGTCTTGAGTAATGCTATGTAGAGCCTGTTCTTGCTTTGCCTGACATTTACTTTGATGGCCCTGATTTCATCTTTGTTCTTTTAGTCCCACATATCCCAGTAAGGTGATGCCTACTGCAGTTTCCAAGTCAAAAACATCGACATTATTGTGAAATATTCGCTCATTCTAAAATAATGTATTTTCTTCTGGAATGAATTTTCTCTTTTCCTTCCATATCTCTCTTTCTTTGATGTAGGTGGCCAAAACCTTTCTTGTGTCTGCAATCAACACGAGTCATTTAAAGTACTCTTCCTCTTCTTGCTTCCTTGGAAGCCACATTTGGACAGACTTTAAGCAGATCTCATTTTCTAAGAATCCCCTTTAGCTTTCAATATTTTCTTTGAAATACTGTAAAAGAGAAGTTTAGTCAAATTGCCTAATGGACTGGAACAGTATTTAATAGTGACCTGCTTCTATGTGTTTTCCTGTAACGAGAATCATTAAACAGTTGAGTGAAGTACTAAAGTTGTCACTGAAATAATATGTCATTTCTCTATGGAAAGTCTCCTGGAGAGTATTTTCAAGATCAAAAGTTTTATATTTCCTAGTGCACTATATGAGGCATCTGAGCAGGAAAGACCTGTTAGTGGAAGTTTACACAACTGAATAAATGGCAATTCACAGGCAGCTCGAATTTTTGGCATTAAAGATTTATTATTCCTTATTTACATGTATTAATAGAAAGCTAATTCAGACCATAGAAGGTTCAAGGATGCTTTGAAACTCCTGTAAAAATGTGATACTGTGAAAAAAAATTTAAGTGAGCACAAATTTATTGAAAGAGAAATTTAAGCATTGACATAATACACAAAATTTGGCAAATTAAACAGAACAGTTCCACAGAATTGTGTAGTTCATTTATTTCCACAAAATTAAATTCTCTGCAGTGATTTATCTGCAAGTATCTCCACATAACTGTAGCTCTAGTAGTAAGTCTTATTTTTAGTTTTAGCTAAAATGCCATATTTGGTGGAGCACAGAAGGAAATATTTTGTTTTGGATCATGTATGCAATTGCCTTGGCAGCTAGGGAACTTAACGCCTGCAAAAAGTAACCTCTGTATGTGGTTTATAACAACATCTTCTCCTTGGACTTAAGCATCAGCCTAACCTTTGAAGGACAAGGTTCTGGCATGATTATTATCATTGAGTACTATATTCCATCTCCAATAGTCAACCCAGAGGACGCCGACGAGTAGTAGCCCTATATATTCAGAGAAGGAACTAAGCTGGAGTTACTAAATCCTATATCCTAGTTGATATTCTCAAGGGTAGTCACCCCTTCAGTTCCCTCTAAGTTCACTAGAGTTTGCAAATGCTCAACAGCTCCTGGAAATTGGTGCAATTTTAACTGCCAAAAAAGGCCTTTAGAAACCTGGTGTTAGGTACTCAGAATTAAAAAGTCTGACTGTCAAACCTATTTTGATCCGGGATAAGTTCCAGTAAATCTGAACGTTTTCTCACACATAAGTTACTTTTTCATGTTGTTTAGTGTACACTGAAAAAAAACAAACCCAAAACCCAACTGGCTTTTTTCCACACATAAAATAGTGCCCTTTCTAATTGGACTCAATAAAAAATAATCTTATTCATGGCTTTGGAGATAAGCCTTGTGTGCTTTAACTCTAGAACTGGATAATCAATTGTTCAGATGAGGCTGCTGCTCACATTTCATTGTTTTATTCCTTTTGTTTTGTTTTGTTTTGTTTTGTTTTCCAGGGGGAGAAAGGTGAATAGTTTCATTTTTCATTCATGAAGAATAAGAGGGCTTTTGGTGCACTGAGCTGTGCAGCCTTCTTACCTTTCACTGTACTAAAAACTTAACACAATAACAGGAAGGAAAAAGTGATATTTAATTTTAACTTTAGTTGCAATTTTGAGTTCAGACTTTTTACTCAATTATGCAGTCATTCTGAAAGGGCCAGAGCTAAGCGTAAATATTCTAGCTTTGGACATATTTGCATACTGTTGCTGGTTGTGTATACGATGGGGAACAAAGAGGAAGAGATTGATTATTGGAGAGAAAAAAAGCACTTTAATGTTGCTTCTAGAAGTCTTTAATCCGTAAGTATCCCCTACAAAGAGATTGTATTATCAGCTGATCATTCACTGACCAATGCTGTGGCAAAATGCCAGCTGTAAAAGTTATCCTGTATTTCCTGTAGCTTATTGCTGTCTCCTCTGGGCATTACTCTACCTACAATTGTGCTGTCCAAGGCTTGCAGAGTTGGTGAACTTAAGCCATGCAAAAACAGAAAATAAAGGCACCATTAACAGACCTTCTCAGCAAGTGCAGCTCCATCCTTGACAGTAGAAGAGACGAAATCTGCTTTGTCATCTTCTACACTGATTTCCTAAATCACCAAAATATATGAAGACAATTCAGTTACAAATTCTTTCCCACTTGCCTATATTAATGGAAAAAAACTGTGACTAGTGAGCAATACATTTTCCACATTGTTGATTTGATGTTTTGCTTTCCTCTAAATTTGTAGTGGGGGTTGGCATCCCCGCATTTTACAGCACCTGAATACAAGATCCAATAAAGTTTCAGGTTTGTTTCCTAAAGTTCTAGAAGTTTGTGAAATGCTAGGATGTCAGGGAACCTTGACTGATGTGAAATGAGGGTGAGGTGAGGCAGTTATCTAAAGGGCAGGTCAAGTCTGATAGTTGAAATTCAAAGCTCTTAACAGGCAACTCCAGGCATGATGCACAGGAGAAACAAGCCAGTAACCCAAAAACTCCATAAAATGACCAGCAAGTTTCAGAAAAAGTTTGTAGAAAGCTCTTGTCAGAATGACCCCTGATTCCTAGCTGAGTTGGGAATAGATCAGGAGGGATCTGGGTGAGTTGACAAAGCCCTCACCTGACTTAAACATAAGAATAGCTAAACAGGTACATAGAGACCTTATGAGATATTTACCTTATGAGAAAGCAGCTGGTTAAAGCATTATTTAAACTTTTTAAAATGCACCCTCACAATGCTGAATTCATCATTATGAAGCAGAAGAAACCTTCTGAACTGTTTATCTTCCACTGAAAGCAGAAACCAACTATTCACCTTTATTAAATGGAGTTATTTCGGAAATCAACATCCTCCTGAGATCTCAAATGTACTGATGCCACTTATGTGACAAAGTAGATAAGTAAAATGTTTTTTCTAACACACAACTGCATATGCTCAAGTTTCTCAATTCTAAGGAGAAATGATGATGGAGGTTTTTCTGGTTATTTTGCATTTGCTAGATATTTGGGCAAAGTTTTTGGTCTGGTTTTGCTGAGACACAACTCTTGTAAAAGCTGCGTTGTCCGCAGAATGAATTGACTAAGAAAAATTTCCTGAATTCTTGTCCAGAAAAACGAATTTCATCACTAATATGATAATCATGCTAATATCACGCTGATTCTTTTTCTGATGTTCAACTTAAAACTTGCCATTTCTTATTGATTTATTTTTGCAACGACTTCTATCAGTTTTCTTTATCAGCTACTTTCAAATATTGTGTTAGTGTTATCTAAAATTATTATCAGTGAAAAGTAAAAGTAAAAATTACATTTTTTATTCTTTCTCCTTACTTTCTTTCAGAGAAAAGCTGATTTAAATCCCTAAGTACTATTTACACCTTCTTGATTTTTCTTAAACTGCAGAACTGGTGAGCCATGCAAATCCAGCCTACAGACCTGTTCCCTTGGGTTACTGGAGGCACTATTGTCACTTCCTTCCTGTGTTGCTGGTTGAGTTTGTTCCAGTGAAACTCAAGACACACTGAAGAATAATTTGTACTCCAATCTTATCCTGATGTTCCAGAAACAGACAAAATACGTACCAAGTCAGGAAGTTCAGCTGAATCACACCTGATTTAGACTTGCATAATAAAAGACAGTAAGTAAGCTTAATATATTGCCTTGTGAAACACATAGTTTCCTGGTACCTGAAAAAACTTGGAGTGGTTATTTGTGAACATCTATGACTAATACAACTTCCTAAGTATAGCAGTACTCTCTGGCAATGTCCTGAGTCTGTTGGCTTGGCAGACTTGCCCTCAATTGATTAAGGATTGCTTAGGTACCTCCTCCAGGGAACAAAATTAGAATACTGTAATGCCGCAACTTTAAATAAAGCCAATGCTGATAAACAAGGAGCTATAATTGGCTTCCCATCACTCAGTCTACTATCATTCCTTCACTACCTCTGCTTTACCTCTTTCTATGTAAAGACCACAATGCTAAAAAAAAAGAAAAAAAGAAAAAAGTAAAAAACCTGACTATTCCTATCTGATTTTTTGCAAATAATTAAATGTTTTCTTTTTGAGGGCAAGTCAGATCAAGCCATGAAAGTTGTTAGTTGAATACAGTATCTGCATAGAAAAATGCTAGTCTCTAACTATGTTTTTGTATCTCTTGTAAACATGACATTTGTGAGTAGTACTGACAGAAAACACATACTAAATTCATGATCTTGAAACATAATTGTGCTTTACTGTAAACAGCTCCATGTACTGACTCTGAGAGGAAAATGAGATGAACACAAAACATATCTTTCAATCTGCCTCAGAGCATGTATATAAAAATCCCCAAAATAATATATGAGAAACCTCAAAGAAATCGTGCAGTATGATATACCATGATATTAATATTTATAAAATTTGCATACCATAGAACAGACATTCCTTTCCAAAAGGAAAAATTGTCCAGAACACTTAGACATCTAGCTGAGTCTTTCCATTTTTTCTTAGTTCATTGTTGCATGAGCTGGTACAGTCTTGCAGTCTCCTTCACTTGCCATACCTGATACTAAAAACTAGGCTTGCCAGTTTAGTCTATCAGATGACAAGGAAGCTTAGTAACTGAAGTATTAATATCTTTTTACCTTGAAACCATGCACTTTGACAATAGAAAATTTTCTTGAGAAAGAGAAGCTTAAACTTCTTCAGCAGCCTTGATGTCAAGTTCATTCATTTTCCTTAAAGCACAATTTATCTATGAGACATTTTTGTCTCACAATTTAGTCATACATTGCAAAGAGAATTACATTTTTTTAACTGTCTCGCCTCTGCTAAGGCTGGGATTTTTTGTCGTCTTAAGTTTATTGATATCAGGAAAGCCTTCCTATAGTTAGTGGGGAGGCTGATGATTCCTACTATTTGTTTGAAGAGCATATTACAGAGACATGGTGAAAAATTTCACATGATTTCCTGATCAGGAAAAAAGAATGAACATTATTTTAGTTCTTCCCTGTGGAAATACTGATATTTAGAGAGCTATCTGTGTAATAGATATAGAAGATAGGAAAAATCCCTTAGTAGAACATCAGAGACTTTAAAATTGAGAAAGAAATATCTCTTTAATTCATCGTTCTGTGGCTGATCACATCAGAGGAGCTATTTGTGCCTCTCTTTTACTTCCTCCTACCCTTCTTGCTTCTAACAAAAGAATAACTGAATTAAGAGAAGGTACTTTAGCAGAATATGGAAGGCAAAGGTTCTTCTGGGTAGCTTATCAGAAACCAGATAAGCAAAAATTCTACAGGATCCTGGACGTCTGAAATGGATCAAACTTGTCTTGATGTTAAACTCTGGTTTAGGCCTTGCCACTTAAAATGACTAAGTATGGTCACTACTAAGAAGGTGACAAATAAGGTAATGGGTGAAAATAAGGCAGTGATATCTGAGCTTCCACAGTATTTCCCTATAAATAGCATAATTGACTACTCTTTCACAGATGACTCTAAATGGCATTTTAAAAGCAAAGTTGACTTATAATGATAAGTTATGGTTGACAGATATATGCGGTGTGGCCCGTCTTTTGTCTCTCCCTGTCTCTTCTACAGAAATCTTCTGTTATACATTTTTTCCATACTTTTTACCCATTCATTTGCTGGTAAAATCTCTCATTATTTCATTTTTGTTGGTATTTTAGTTAGGTTGTCATAATATACACACTAAATTCACTGTTTACATAAAACAGTCGTGTTTAAATAAAAGTAAACAATTTTACATGACATAATTTACATATTGTTAAAAGAACAAAAGAAAAAACTAGGTATTGTTACTGCTGATAAAATTCTGTGTAGACTGCTAGTAGAAAACATTGCTGTGACAGCACTGAGTGTTTAGCTAAAAGCCCCCAAATTGTTTTGTTAATGGTCTTCCTATCCGCAAGGGTTCTCATATACCAGACCATAATAGTTCTCCTTGTTGTTCTTTTTAATGAATGCCTCTTATATGAATATGCCCCTTAATCAGAAAAGCTTTTTAATAAATTAGATCAGATACTGATTGCAACTAGAGAGACTGCTAAAAGTTCCATGGAAGTTCTTACTTATGCTTGTAGTTCTCTAAGTGGGCATAAACCTGCTGTGCCTTTGGGGCTCTCGGTTGCTGGGGATGCAGCCTCTGCTACATCAGCAGTTTAGAAAACTACTAGCAGAAGCAGAAATAAACTCAGCATGGATTAACCACTTGAGTATTTATCCAGCTTCTTGAGTGTATTTCACCACCTGTACTCATTTCCATCCTATAGCTCACATTGCCAAATTTTTTTGCCTGAAACACAACTTATGCATTCCATCAATGTCTTGATGTAGATTTTCTTCATGTAAAAAGGCTGAGAATTTTTTCTAAGTTCTCTAACTTTTCTTTGTGCACAGTTGTCATTGGTTCAGGGGGACCATGTAGCAACATTTGTATGGGGTATATTCCTCTAAATTACTTGTAATGTTGGTGGCCACCTGCAGGGAGTGTAGGAGACCCTTTCCTCAAGATTATTTTGAGGAGTTTTAGGGCTTACTTTACATAGGAAGTAGCTCATGCCTAGAAGAGGCACCTTTCCCAGAAAGAGGTAAAAGTTTTTCTGCGCTGCTTTCCAAAGAAGCTCTCCCTGATATGGGAAGGAGATAAGCTCCTCGCAAATATGTTTGAAGGCCTCGCACAGAAGGGCAGGATGGGTCAATAAAAGCCTTGAAGAGAACAGAGGGTGTGTCTTTTTCTCAAGGCCTGTTTTTTGTAACATTTTTAAGTTTAATGTTTTTTAGTATTCCTGCCTTTGGAAATAAATTTTCCTAAATCTTCCACTCCAGGTGTTTTTCTTTCCTTCACAACATAGAAACTCCAGAAAATTTTAAATATTACTGAAAAATTGACACAGTGTTGATGAGGAAAAAGTGTTGCTATGAGGAAAGACAGATCCCTCATACAGTAATTTGTAATCCCTTATAGTCACTTAAAATTCAGAAGCCCATATATGTAATAGTGCAAGCTATGCTCATTTCAAAACACTGTTTGGTACATTCAAACGACATTCACTGACTGCAGGGACATGATTTCTTTTGAAAAACTTTTGTTATCTTAAAAAAACAATGATTTTGGAACCAAAATGAGAAAATTAAATTCTTAAGTACCAAAGAAGTTTCTAAGGAAAACTTCAAAACCTGTCTCAAAATCTGGTGGCCAAATCTGTTATAAGTTTGGAAAAGGGGTTTTCAGGGGGAAGGGGGGAATCTTTCAGTTATTTCACTTGTCAAGAGATAAACCCAGGATTTTTTTAGAAATATGAAGGAAAATTCGACATCCCAGTTTCGGCATCTGCGGAACTTCAACCTTGCCTTCGTTCTATATGTCTCGGGCAGGGACCAAGGAGTGATGGTGGGCAACACAGGAACAGAGCCGTCTCTCCCAGAGCAGTGGGGCTCTGCTCTGGGGGTTCGCCCTGTCCTCCTGCCACCCAAGTTGCACGGTGGGTCAGCAGCGGAGCAACACAGCAAAAAGAACTGTTGCTGCCACAGCGCGCCCGCAGCACCAGGCGAAGGGGGCTGCGTGTTCCACTGCAGAGTGACACGGGGACATATTGTGATCGCTGGTGCTGGTGGTGCTCCCCTGTTCTCAGTGCGGTCCTGGATCACAGTGATGGAGCAGAGGAGCTGGGTGGCACAGGGTACAGCTTTTCCCAGCGAGGTCCTGGCTCACAGGCGGTGTTATCGCGGCACTGCTGGCCCTGCGCTGCCATGAAGGAGTGCGGCTCTGGCTGTTCCTGGGGTGGCCCCATGGTTCCGGCTGCTTGTGGTGGGTCCTGGCAGCTGTGGGAACAGCTGGCGGGAGCCTCTCGTAGGGGTGCGGACCGCCTGCCACCCTCCCTTGCTGATGGTGCCCCTAGCGGGGTTCGTGTGGGTCTCAGCTGTGGAGGGTGGCTGGTGGGAGCCCGCCAGTTGTCGCATGGCCCCATCCGAGGTGGCTGGATCGGGTAGCCATGCGGTGGCCACTCTGGATAGCCATGAGTGGCGCCGCCACCCCAGGGATCCCTCCTGAGGGTCCTGGGGGTCCCTGCAGGCGGCAAGTGCTCTGCAGGCAGGGCTAATGGTGCCCCCTGGCCCTGGAAATATGGCGTTTTGGTGGAAACCGCCATTTTGCCTAGGGGGAAGATCTCAGGAAAAGGGAGGAGCCCAACTCCACCGGCCAATCGGACGACAGCCTGGCCAGGAAGAAGCCATCAAATTCACGTAGGACTTCCAGGGCATAAAAAGCCTGAACACAGAAGTCTTTCCCGTTCTTTTCAGCTTTCTCCTGAGCTGAGAGGAGCCATGTCTCCCCCTCTCCCTGCTCCTGGACCGCACAGCTTGCTTCCCCTCACCTCCATCAGCACAGGCAGCAGCGCAGCGTCATCGGAGCTCCAACTGTGTCACCCGGAGACAACCCAGCCAAAGTGCAAGTGATAGCTTTCCTCTTGGTTGTCCCTGGAGGGGATGCTTTTCACCATCTTTATCTTACAGGGGCTTCAAGGGCCAGGAGTGTACCATCATCAAGGTAGCTTTCCCTTCCTTCCCCCTGTTTCTCAGCCAACAAGCCAGCTTTGAGGAGCAGTTTCTTTGTTATTGTTTTATTGCGTTAACATTGTAGAGTTTTATATATATTGGGTATGTATTTTGCCTAGTGACTAGGTGTGGGGGTTTGAGAGAGGGGTGCTGGTTTCTTGGAGGGAGGGGTAAGGAAAGGGGTGTTTAATTTTAAACTGTTCAATGGCTCCTTGTTCTGTTGTAAATCCTGTTTTTTTTGTTCCCTTAAGAAAGCCCAGGCTCCTTCCCCCTGCCGACCCCCAGGGTTGGGGGGGGGGGGACACCGAGGCAGGGTCTCACCGAAACATGGACAGGTGGCCCAGCAGAGAAACGTGTGGGTGCCTCGACCCCATTCCCTGGCGGATGGCCGCTGGCTCAAAGTGAGGGTCACCCCAGCCGTCTCCTTACGGCCTTCCCTCGCACTTCCCCCCCACCCTTTTGCCCTTCGAGGCTGGCTGGAGGGGAAGGGAGGGGGTTGCCTGGTCCCTCTCTTTTTCTGGGAAGAGGTGGGAGGGGGTCGCCCCAGCCATCTCCCCACAGTTTTTAGCAGAGACTCACCAGAACTCCGTGTGGTGGTGGAGACGCAGGTCCCATCACGAACCCATCGACTCCGACTCACCGATGGTTTGGCATGGCGGCGAAGATGCGAGCTGCCTCACAGCATGGAGATACGGATCGGTGGCAGTGACTCCGGCCACCGGCAAGCGACCGCAGTACTGGGTGAACAGGCAGGATCGGACCAGCACAATGCGGAGCCGTCACGAGCGGCGCTGCTCCCTGTCTCTCCCTCAGGTGGCGGCCAGCCCAATCTCTGGTGCCTG
>VXBA01003162.1:0-38785 GCA_013399895.1 Serilophus lunatus
TGCACACACACCCTCCCTTCCCCGGCAGTGGTTGCCAGCGGTGTCCACACTCGTGGCCGGTGCCTGTGTGGCGGTGGGCCCAGCACGGTGTGGAGTGGGCTCTGTCAGCTTACCCCGACTCTGGGTGGGCGGGGTTAGGGTTAGGTAGCTCTGGGGGAGAGACAGGAGCAGTGCCGCTGGAAGCAGCTGCGCCCGTGGTCAGCACTCGCACCACAGCAAGTCCAGGTGGCACACCGGTGTGGCACGGAGTGCGTATGGGCCCGGCTCCATGGTGCAAGTGGCGGCAGCTCCCAGTGGGGTTCCCAGCGGCGCCACTCCCTGTTCCCCTGGGTGGCAGCCGGCCCCGGCTTTGGGTGGCGGCTGATCCCAACCCCACCGGTGTGGGGTGATGGCTGGTGCTGCTGGCCCCGTGCTGCCATGGGGAGCCCAGCTTGTGGCAGCAGCCCCAGGGAGTGCTCCAGCATCCACAGTGAGTGCAGCAGTGGGATTCCCTGGGGAGGTGGCGAGGCCCCGCGCTGGCAATGGCTGCATGGAGAGGCGGTGGCCGCTCTAAGTTGGCCGCAGGTGACCCGCGGCTGGTAAAACCATGACACCTCCAAGCAACAAGCTTGTGATTTTTGGCAGGAGCCGCCATTTTGCTGGAACTGAAGATCTCGTAAGAGAGGTGGAGCCCGGACCACTGGGTAATCAGAAGATAGCAAAGTTGGGAAGAAGATGGCGAGAATCGCGCGAGACTTGGAGGGCTTAAAAGGCCTGAAGACGNCCATCGGAGAGAGAGAGAGAGAGAGAAGCGGCTTTCCTTTCCCCCGCTTCTCCTCGGCCAACCTGCTTGGCCTTTGAGAAGCAGTTGGGTTTTTTCCTTTCCTTTTTGCATGACTTTTTGTCGGATGCATTTTTGTGTTACGCCTGGGGTTCCCTTAAATTGTTTTCTTCCCTCAGTAGAGCCCTAGATGAATAAACTGTTTCCCTGATGTTCAAATTCTGTTTAGTCTTTTTTGTCATCGTGCACGTCCCTAGTGAAAAATAGTGGTTCAAACCATCACACTAGATCAAATAGAGTATTTAAGGTGGACTTTGCTTTTCTGTGGGCAATCCAGATGCTGAACTTTCACTGTTCTCTACCGTGCACTCAGTCATATTTTAAACTTTAAAGAATTTTCACTTAATTTAAATTTTTCTTTGAGAATAGTATGAAATCATAC
The DNA here is from genome assembly GCA_013399895.1 of Serilophus lunatus. NCBI lineage: Eukaryota > Metazoa > Chordata > Aves > Passeriformes > Eurylaimidae > Serilophus > Serilophus lunatus. The sequence goes on from VXBA01003162.1 coordinate 1,203, forward strand.
CTAAAAGTGAAGTGGATTTCATCCCATTCATGTGACAGCTTTAGATGGCCTAGAATACTTGTGAGTAATCTAATGAATAATCAGGAACACCTGTGTATGGATTTAGGCACAGGTTCAGATCTACGGAAATATTTTGGCATCTCAGAAATGACTGTTTAGTAGTGGTGTAATAGGCTATTTTCTTCTTAGTGAATAAGAATGTTTTTTGAATATTTTTTCTTTTTTGCTAGCTCAGGATAATAAGAATTAATACATAAGTATTAACAGTCAACTTTTGTCAGATAGCATTAGTTTATGAAAAAAAATATGTTTCTAAAAATTTCTGACTGATTTGGTTATACTTGAATCTAAGTATATTTCTCATTAGTCACTTTCAGCAACTTTTAAATCCCTTTAACGAATTATAGATAAATACTAATGTTTTGGGAAACTTTGAGAAGATTCATGCTTTGTCATCTCTAAGAAATTTAGTAGTTTTTTATAAAACTCCCACATATCAGTCACAATTTTTCAACACTATAGTTAAGGCAGGTATTCTAATTCACATCAATAATAACTAGAAAGAGTTAAAAGATTTCACACTTCCATACTTGTAGTTTGTTCTCTAAGCCACTAGAGTGAAGAAAATTCACCTTCTAAACTTTTTCCCAAAGTTGTATGTTTTAGAAAGTGTTAATGTTTGTGATTGGATATTCAATTTGTTTGTTTTGTTTTAGTTGGCATTAAGCTTTCTCACATAAGTGGTTATCTGAGAAGCCCTAAGGATGGCATAGCAATCATAATGGGAGTTCCAGTATTAGAACACCCCAACAGAGTTTCTAGCTGATGACATAACTACAGAAGGAGTAAAATGAAGTTAATCAGACTTGATTGCAAATTACCTGACCGTGCCACCTCTGAAAGATGTCTTCAAAATCTTTGATACCCCTTTAATAGTTGAATCATTTCCCTGTTGAAATTAATGGCAGTTTCAATTAATGATGCCTAACTACCCGAATAGTTTCAATTTTGTCAGTTAAGTTTTGCATGAAGATACCCAGGGGTTTCAACATGCAAAAAGTATGAAAGCAATTGAACAATTGCTTCTCTTTTAACTATTGCTTGTCCTGAGGCAATAGTGAAAAAGGAACATGCACAATTGATCCCACTAGTGCTGTATGGACATATATAAGAAATTTTCTTCTGATTATCCCAATTAAATAAGGGTGAAACAAGATCTGGTTTTGAAATTCCCTGAGAAGTCAGACTAGTGCTTGAGAGGTAAGTTATTTTGAATGAGAAATGGAAAAAAAATCTTTTGCCTACATAAGATGTATTGTCTGTACTTGAATTTACCACAGATTAATCAATATTTCAAAATTAAATATTTGGCAACAAGTCAGGTTAAGATGCATATAATGTCGCATATCTCTATTTTGAATCTAGATATTGTCATTGATGTTGAAAAAACATATATCCCTTAAAAAAAATAAAGACTATTACAGAATCCATGTTTTTATTACTTTAACAAATAAAGTTAGGCCGATATAACTAATTTTCATTAATTTTCCTGGAGCAAGATTTTGTTATCATGGTTTTTTTACATATTGTCAGCTTAATATCATATCCTTTGGTTAAAAAGGGATATGTTCTGTGCAAACATTTTATACAATTTCACTAATGTTTTACTTTATTAAATTAAACTTCATTTGAAATTGTTTTGCTCTAATGCTGCAGTAACTCTTGAATGTATTCAATGAATAACTCATCGTTTTTAGAAAGCTTTCCTTTAAAACCATCTCTCAATTTCTGTCCTCTGAGATGGTGTGTAATACTATGATCTGTGTTGCATATCCTACAATGACATTGATATTTCCTGTAAAATGTTCTCTTACTCTTTGGAATAATTTATTTTCTTTTTGAATCAGCATTCAGTGTACTTTGGAAGAATGAGACATTCTCAGAATTACGTGGGCAATAAAAATTAAAAGTCTTGAATCCTCGTATTTAACTTTTGTCTCAGTGATGGAGTACATCTGGAATTAATGTAAAATCGCAGTGCTAGGATGGATGAAGCAAGAAATATTCAGTAAGCTCTTGTCTGGTTCCCCCACATGACACAGAAACATGAAAGTGTTTCAGTCCTGGCTACCAGAAAACAATTTTTATATTATACAAAATAAAATGTATTTTTAGGTTCATGTTAGGAAGGATATATTTTATGTTGTTGCCTTCAGAAAAGCAAATAGAATAGATGGCAAGAGGTTAGAGACTAAGCAGCAGAGAAAGGGAAAAAAATAAAATCTCTGAAAGTGCTACTAATATTCAGAAAAAACAGAGATTTGCAACACTTTCTACAGGTACTCCTGGGACAGTTCTTTCTTACAATCTGTGAAGAGCTTTGGTAGAATATCTTGTCCATCACTGCAAGCTGACCTCAGAATTACCGTCTTCTCAGGAATCACAGTATCACTGAAACTCTGTCAGGTCAGGCTACAGTGGTCACAAGTAGATTGATAGTTTATCCTGAAACTAGGTTGAGACCCGTCATTCTGACATGTAACTGCTATGTCTCTGAAAAACCCATGAATATAGAACAGAAACAACGACTAGGTGAAATCAGAATCCTAAAGATAGTAAGTAGAGCAACCTGACCCACGTTCTCTCCAATGTCCCTCTCCTGTAAATCTCTGTCATCAGCCACATGTAAATATTTGCTTTCAACACTTTTTTGAGATATAATCTTGAGCATAAATCCAATTACTAAGGTAAATAAAATGCACCTAAAGTTCTTTGCAGTATATTGAGAGGGGAAATTTCTACTTCTGTAAATATTATCTAAGATAATGTAAACAAACCTATAAATATTTTTTTCTGCATAAAATTTAGTGTTTCAATAAATAAGACACATTAAGTTCTAAGAGACAACTGTTCTAATAATCCAAAGGATTTATATGCAGGTTCTGCAGAGTCTTTGGCTCAGCTGCAGGCAGCTAGACCTGTGGTCTATGTAACTTGTAGAACAGTTAATTCATGTGAACTGACTTCGCTGAAGACAGCAGAGCACATTAACAAAAGTAGCAAACTCCAGTTCTGAGAGTTACACATTCCAGAGCTGCAGATAGAAATCACAAAAGTAAACAACAACAACAACAAAAAACACCCCCTAAAAAAGAGAAAAAAACTCCTAGTTTATGCACTTGTCTTCTCCAGTTGACCATTCACAATTCTAAAGCACATAGTGATTACAGTAATATTATGGTGCAAATGAGCAATCAGGAAAGAGTAATGAATTTTCCTGCTTTACTCTTGAGATTACAATAAATTTTCCTCCTAGATACTCTTCTCTCAGACTTAATATTCCACATTTGAGATTACTCCTGTCCTGCTATTACGTTCCTTCTCTAATAGAAAAATGACATCTTGGAAAGCTTAATGTCTTTCCTTTTGTTGTTTCACTCAGATGCTCAATCTAGCACTCTGTTTACTCATAGGTTAAATTTTTTTAATTTTTTTTGTTTTTGTTGAAACATATGTTAGCAATCAACACACTATTATACTCTGCTAATCATGACTTGGGCTCATATTGTGATTTAAGAATATTAGTGCATCATTCTGTTCAATCAAAATCCCATGCAAGGTCAGATAATTTCAAGTAAGTACATTTGGTATTAAACATAATTTTCACATGTGGAATACCTAAAAGAACTGAGACAATGAGCATTGGGCTCTTGAGAATTGATTTCTAAGCATTCCACTAGACTCATCAAGCACATTCTCTCTCATTTGGCTAGTTATTTGATTCCTGCCTCCCATCCCTCTTATTACACACAAACACACTTAAAAAAACCTCAGTATATTTCTCAGTTATTTTTGTGTTGAACCAGATGGAGTGTTCAAGGCCAGGTGGGATGGGGCTCTGAGCAACCTGGTCTAGTGAAAGGTGTCCCTGCCCATGACAAGGGGCTTGGACTTAGATGAATTTATGCGTCTCTTTCAATCCAACTACTATATGATGCTATATTTCTTTGGTTTGGTTTGATTTGGTTTGGCTTGGTTTGATTTGATTTGTTTGGGTGGTTTTTTTTGGTTTTGTTTTTTTTTTNTTTGTTTTTTGTTTTTTTTTTAATAGATGCTCCTTCCCTGATCAACCTAACAGCCAGTTACTGCTTCTGTTTCAGGTTAACCTTGTTTTGATAATCAGAATCAGATAGAATATACTAATTGAGATGTTCTCTGTGTCTTGTGTAGTCATGTATTGCCTTTTTATACTGCAGATGCTTTTTCTGACAGATCTTAGCATTATTTTTTCCTACATTGTTGATTTTAGTGACCTATGACTAAAAATGTATACTCAGATCTCTTTCATTTTCTCTCAGCTGCAGCTAATGATGTATTACTCTGTAGCAGAACTCCTCATTACTGTGTTAGTCCATGACTTTGAAGCATTTTACTAAGAGTTTTATTACTTTTCCTACCAGGAAGAAGAGTCTAATTATTCTTGTAGTTTTATCTCTTGCTTCCCAGCATCAGCAATACCTGCAGATTATAAGTGTATGCATCCTTCAGAATATTAATAAAGTCCATTGTACATATTTAAGAAAATTTAGGTTTTTATAACTTCATAAAATAGATCAAATAAAAAATAATGCATTTATTGGAAACTGGCACCTTCCAGGATCCACTTTGGTGTAAAGTTTTACAAGAGACAGTGGCTTCAATTCCAAATCTAGTACCAATTCAGATCACCGAAAAAAAATGTTAGTTTTAGTCTTAGATGGGCATATATCAGGAAATAAATACACCTTGCCTTTTTACTATGATTTTTATTATCTTCATTAATTTCACTTTTGTGAACAATTACGGGAGAATTTGTATTGCTATGCACAGACTGCTGGTACAGCATTATTAATTTGGAAGTTTGAAAAATTCTGGAAACTATTTAATGTGAATGGTACATGCATATGGCATGGTTGGGTGACGGTTTCATTTTTCAGCACTTTTGAGATACAAAATTTTTTATTTTTAAATACTTACCTGAAACCATTATATTTCAAGAGACCTTTCATACTGATTCTGTCAGTTGTTTGAACTTTGCAAAGCCATGTAGTTTTTAAATATTTTGTCCATCAACAGTTAACCATTATCAATCTAAGCAGAACTCCATTACTAAGAAAACTCTGGCTCTTAAAAGGTTGCAGTATTGCCTAACTAAAATGCTCAGAAGGGACTAACAGGTGTCAGTTTGTGTCAGGTTTAGAGAGATGTTTTTCAAGAAGAGAGGACCATGTTTATTTAAACATTATGCTCCCAGATGAGAATTCAGATAATGAATTCAAATTCAGTAATATGTTCTTAAAATATTACATTTCATATCTAGAAAAAAATTGCCAAAACTTCAAGTCTACCTATATGATTTTTAATGCCAGTATTAGCCTAGTGTCTAAGCAGTTCAACTTCAAATTCTCACAATACTTGTACTATTTTTATTTCAAAATATGCTGCCTAATCCAAGTATATTATTCAAAATCATAGGGTGTTTTTTTTTACTATAAATGCAATATTTCAAAATCTCTGAAAAGCAGGTTTTAAATCTCATCCTATAACTTAAAAGACATAAATGTTAGGGTTAGGGTTATCGAGGATGTTTACCTTTAGTCTGTAACATGTGACATAATTTTTAAATTTATTTCTCCTTTAAATTTATTTTGAACGGAACATTAGTTCAATCACTGAGTGTTTGGAGTAGCTGTAAGTTAAGAAAGTTAATAAAATGTTCTTGTTCCTTTGTCTTCAAAATCTTTTTGTTTAGTTCATGAGAGAATAAAAAAAATGTTTTAACATTGAACAAAATCTTAGTGTATAATTATCTTTCCTTGTAAACAGGGCAATGCAAGGTTCATGATCGTTTGGACATTATCATACTGCTGTATAATGAAATCTAAATTCTGGCGAAGCACAACTAATAGTGATAAATAACAGTACAAAAACTAGATATCTAAAGACGGAGACTACAATTTGTAAACTGCTCTAGAACTTAAAAATGGCTTTTAACAAATTATAAACACTGGCAGACCCACAGGGCTGAAATTTTGAAACCACAGGCTGCAGGATTTACTCATGGTCAGTTTCTAAATTTGTTGTTTCTGGCTGCTAAATTAAGACAGCAAAATACTTTAGGCTGGAAGGGAACTATTTCAAAGAAAGTCATTTAAATAATGGAAATGCCACTTAAACAAGGGCAACTATTGCAACTTTTTAAATCTTTTGGAATCTATGAGGTTTTGGGAAAAAAGTCTAGCTTACTAATATTACATTAGAAAAATATATCCTGTCTTTTTCACTAGGATTCAACATTTTTTTGTGAGCAAATTCATATTTATATTGCTTATGAATCAATAACATCCTCTCAAATGCAATTTTCTTTTTGTGAGGAAAAGTAGGGAGAAAATTACCATGGCTTGACAGCTATATCCACAGTGAACTCCCATCCTGAAATAACCCATTAAACTTTTTTATTACTGTACTTCTACCATCCCTCCAAGTAACATTACTGTGTGATCACAGCCATGTTGATTCTGCCACAAGGAAAAAGAAAATCTTATTCTACACTCCTCAAACTTTTCCTTCCTTACAGCACCTTGAAAAATGATACAGTTTAAAGTAGTAATAGTGTTATAGCACTATAAGGACATAAAAGTTCACAATAGAGTTTCTCCTCACAAACCTTGTTACAATTTTTTAATTGAAACTGGTTTTTTTGCTGCAGATTGCTTTTCCTCATAGATTTCTCGGTCCTGTTCTCACATTGTAGAGTATTCTGGTTAGATTCTTTAGCAGAGATTGTAGACTAGGAAGAAAATCCGCTTGCTGCAGAAACATCCAGGCAAAACTTTCTAGTTCGGACAATACAATTCTGTGTCACTGTATCTAGAAATACCATCAATGAACCAGTCTGGTTTGTTCTTGAAACAAAAGAAGAGAGGAAAAACCCCTTAATTTCAGAAGTACATGCCTACACTGCAGTAAAAACTTCCTTTTTGGCTGGTGATTCTAGTATAAAGGTATAGAGAGGATTTCAAATGATACGTTAATACACAGGCTGTGATGTTGTGCACGTGTGTTCTTAGTAATAAAGGGAAAGTTAGCAAAAAATGGTGTGTCTGTACTATTTTGACTATATTTTTGACACTAGATAATTTAGATCAGTGCAACGGAAGACCAGTTACTGTTGCTTTGATAAGTAGGTATTTGCCTTTTCGCTTCACATTGTTTCAATATGCCCAACTGTTGATGTGTAGTTCAGGTTGCATTGCCATTCTAGGCTGAAATTGCTAGAGTGTAGCAGTGATATGTATGAAATGGGAAATTAGCATATAAAAGAAATGTATAACTATATATATATATATAACTACATAGACATAAATATATATAGGCATATACTAACAAAAGTGTATAATTATATATAGATATATAAATATATACTTGTGTCAGTGTATATAAGAAGTATTTCTCACTGAGATGCATGCTAGTCTCAGATTTTGATAGAGAATGTGCTTCACACAGAGAAAAGTACAGGTGGATTTCCACATTAAATAAAAATTAATTGGTACTAATATATATAGTAGCATTTATGAATTTTCATTGTAGATGTGAGAGTAGGAAAGAGTGCATTTTCAGATGAAATGGACCTATAACAAAGTACTTAGTAGGGAGATTTAACATATTTAAGTTGAGGCTTGGAAGTAACAGCACAAAGAGAATAGCAAAAGCTACTGCTTGATGCTAGAGACAGTGGAGAAGATTTAGGGGTTTATCTTTCTAACAGGATTTAGAGAGCTTAGCAGAGTCTTGCTTTTTGGTCTAATACAGAAGCAGGTTTTTGTACATAGGGATTTGACAAACAAACTTTATTTGTTCTCTGTGAGGAGCTTAAAAAAGACTCTAAGACAAGGCAGAAGAGAACTACCATTTATGAAATAAGAAATACTTGAAGTGTCACCATAATCACTGGCCAGGAGCTCTCTATAGGTTTTAGTCCATTTACTAACCATTCTTTTTCCTTCTGGTCTTGCGTCATTGTCTTCTTGTAAGTCCCATATTGCTTTAGAATGCTAGAAAAACATGTTGAATCCAGTACTGAGACTGAGGGCATGGTCAGTCCCACGGTGCTTCCACAGCAGTTGTGTGGCGGTGATAGAATAGCAAAAAATGGGGTCAGAGGGATCCTGTGATTACCCAGAGTGGGCAGGCCCTGCAGTCCATCATGGCATCCATCATGCCCATGGATCCATCATGCTGAGTGCTCCCAGATTGAGATTCTGGTCATATTGTGCACCAGATATATCACTGAAAATGGTAGCTGTATGTCCATACTACAATTACGCTCCTTGTTGAACGATGAGAAGAATTTTTAGCTTTTCAAAACTGAGTGAAAACTGGGGCCCACTTCTTGTACTGGATGAGAAAAATGATTGAATTCATGTTCTTCCCTATTTTCCTGTCTGGAAGCAGAATCTCAATAAAGAAATTATTTACATTCTCTCCACTTCTCAATACTATTAGATTTACCTAACATTTGCATCCATTTTCAAACAAGTCAGTTTCCTAAAAGGATAATGTGAATTAGTGTTACCAGCTCTTTATCTATCAAACACTGAATTATTGTAAATTTAAGTTTAATGTTTTATCGATATAAGAGAATCTATACTTTGTTTTTTCAAAGTTAAATGATAAGAAATACCTACCAATTGCTCTTTATAGTGGGGGAATGCAAATAAAAATTGTGTTTTGAAATGAACTTTTGAAATTACACTTTGCAACACAGAAATGGATATGATAGCAAAAAATTCTATTTTAATTATTTAGTTATAATACTTATCTTCTTAATTTTAATTAAAAGTATGTGTGCTTATATTCTTCTGTGTGTTTCTCTATAGTCAGGGTGACTATAAAGCTTCTGTGTTTAAAAACAAATTTCTTCGCCCACATTGTTTTCTTTGAAAATAATAAAGCTTTCAAAAAAGGGCCTAACAGGGGTATTAGTCTGAGACAGTAACACAGCTTGAAGCTAATCTCAAATACAATCACCAACTTTTCTGTTTCTCTGAACAAGATATAAGTGTCTGAATTGCAAGCTGTAGTGACAGGACTCAGATAGCTTAGTGTCGACATATCAATTATATGTTGTGATTTTTCAGTTAGTCAAATGCAATTGAATTGTATTCTTCAGTTCTATTTAGTAGTAGCTTCAGGATGAAACTTGAGACTTGATTTAATTTATACTCACGTATTTTGTCCAATGAGTTTATTTCTAAAATAAATCTCATAGGAAAAAGCATTTGCTATGCAATGACAATCAGGCTGTTTTTTTAAAGACTTGCCATCTGAGCATAGTTGCAATAGTCAGAACAAAAACATTTAGGAATTAGCCTTATGATGTCATGCTTAAGTAATTTCAAATCATATGTTCAGGTATGAGTCTATGATCATATACAGGACTTAACTTGCTATTTGTCTGCTCAGGATCTCTACGGTCATGCAAGTATGAAAGAAATTTTTCTGAGGCAGATTATACCCTTCAGAAGGGTCCACCTGTGGAAATGTATGAAAGCATAAATTCATTAAGATTTGCTTGTGCTGTATGCTGAAATGTGTGCTAAATGCACTGTTAAAACCCTGATAAACATGTTACAGCCTGACTTAGGAATATATAATGATTTTATGGAATTTATTGCCTTTGTTCTGCTCATTTTTTAATCAATAGCAGTTGAAAGGATTGTAATTTCACATATGTGTTATAACTAAGCAAATCCTTCTGTCTTTTGACTGATATTTCCACTATCAACATTACATTTTAATACTTTTGTGATTTTTTTTTTAACAGTTTTGCAAAAGAGCTGCAGGAATGAGTTCTTTATAGAAAATGATAGGTCTGAGGTGCTGAACATGTAGAGAAAGATAACGAAGCATTTGTGGGCCTTTTTAAGGTCCTGCAAGCTAACTGATTCTCTCTTTTGCAAGTGATTCAAAACTAGTTAATCTCAAAAGATATCTTGAAATAAGAGAAAGCAAAAAAGGCCTGCATGCCACCTTGGCTTAAAATACATCATTGCAGTGCCACTTCTCCATCACTATGTATACAAAAATGTCAAGTAACTGAAGATCTTCACTGTACTTTAGTATACACCTGTGATTACAGATGCACCTATTTCTGCAGAAGTGAAAATTGTTGTGATTTATTGTAATTTTTCTTCTGATGCATGCCTCAATAGTGTGAAAATTAATTAAAATGTTGTGCATTGCTCCCCTAAAAAATTCACGACTGAATTTTTATGACATTTTATAACAGAAAGCAAGATCTATCATGGTTTAAGAATAAAAAATAAAGTAAGCTTGTCCTTGGGCTATATCAATGTGCTAGCACAAATTAAGTGAAGTTTGTTCTTTGAATACAACTATGTTTTTTGAAATGAGAACAAAGTAAATATTTTGAAACATGTATACCTAAAATGCATTTGATTTCCTGCAACATGCTCAGAAAGGAATTAATAGAAAGATACTATTCATGCATAACAAGGACAATTTTCTAGTTTTCCTTCTAGTATTTTATGCAATTAAAAGGTAAAATTATGTTTCCATATATGGTGCTCAGATTCACTTGCTCCATAACAGCAGATATGCCTAATAAAGTTACCCACAATAAAGTAGCCCCTGGCAACTTCAGAGTGAATAATTTTCTCCTGATATTAGTATGTGAGATGGGGTCATTATATTATAGTATCCACTTTATAGTGAGAGAATGTTGTGCTCAAGGTCATGTATAAAAACAGGAGTAAGCAAAAAATTGAGTTTTCTAAGTAGCTTCCAAAAATTTTAAGCCTAGATGCACTTGAAAAATCTCACAAGGCATCCTATTTTCAAGTTAACCTGTTTGAATGCCTTTGAAATCCATTCATCTGTCCATTATCATTACGACAAAAAGTTGGTCCTGTAGCTCAACAATAGCTCATGCCACTCAAAATTTTCAAAATTATTCTACAAAGAAGGTGTCCCATTCCATATAATGTCAAGTGTTTACAGAAAATATTGAAGAGAAAAAGAATAACTTAGAACCTGAGAGCCCTCTGGGAAAATGGATAAGTTGATTTAAAAATAGCCAGGACCATACATATATGGGATTTTATGTTTAAAAAATAGACTAGCAAAAATACTGAATGGTTACTGTAAATAGTGGATTCAAATTTCATATGGTTTAAAGTGAATTTGCATGAACTGAAAACATATTTTTAAGTGGAAAAGAGAGATAAGAAATCTTTGGTGTATGTTTTTTCCACTGTATGTTTGCAGCCCTTAATCTCAGATTTATGTGACTTACAATAATTACATAATAAATAAAAAATAACCAAAATTTTATTAAAACTTTTCAGAAATAATCCATCACCTGACTAATGTTGGTCCAAGACCTTCTGTGAAATACTTTCAGTAATAAGCATATTTACAAAAAGCAGGGTGTCTTTTCTTTTTTGTTAGCAATTGAAAAATGGCCAAAGTTTAATAACATTTTAATCCAAGGGTATCAGTTTAATCCATGTAGAGAAATTATTCCAATAATATGTTGTCTTATGGTGTTCAATAGAGAAGCAAAATTTAATAAAATAAACAAAGCACACATCTTTAATATATCCCAAGACAAATACGCAAGAAATACTTTCTAAACCAGCTGTATATCTTTCATTGCAAGATGTAATAACATGCATTGTAGGTGTTGTACATATTTTTATACATAGTTGTGTAACAGTATCTCTATGAAACAAAAAGAGAAAGGCTGTACTTGACTTGTGCCATTTTTAACGTTCACATCAAAGTTTTTGTTCTTGTTTTCACAGCTCAGTTTATTGTGCTGTGGTTGTCACATGCTAGAAAATATATAATTGGATTTTGCTTTTCATGTCTTCAGTATTTCTCTGAGATGAGCAGCATCAAAGACAGCAGTTCCCAGTTTGTTTTTCCTTATCTTCACTATTTTTTTCCCTGTTCTGGTACAATGAAAAGTGAATCTCTTCAGAGCCTTTGGGCCAGAACAGAAGGTAATAGTTGGGTCTCCTACTGTTTTTGCTATTAGTTGTCCTTCTGCTGGAGGTCTTTTAAGTTTTCGAAGGCTTGCTCTTGGAGCTCATGAAAATGAGTCCTGAGTATTAATGACAGCACACTCCCTGAAATGCTTTCGTTTTTGAGTCTCACTGTGTGCTGACAGGGCTGCTGCATAAATCTCTGGTAAGCACACCTGTCACTTGTCTGGATTTCAGCCAAAGTAATAAAACAAATATGCATAAGTAGAAACAGCAAATATAAAGCTTGCTTTTTGATATAGGATTTTTTTTAAAAAAAATGCAGATTATTCCTTGGGAAGCCTCTGGATGTGTTCTGGACTACACCTAATTTAGAGGTACGTGAAAGGCATATTTCAAGGCTAAATGATTACAATTCCACAATACCAAAAACATTATGAATGAGATTATTAGAATTTTTTTTAAAAAACAGAATGCCCAAAATACCTAAGTAAAATGGATGCGTTACTTAAAATAAATTTTGACCTAACTCTAATTAATGATGATTGAAGTCTAATTCATTAGGATTAAGTTTATCCTGACAGGAAAATGGGATGTATCACACAGAATACGCTCTATGGCTGGCAGTGGGGGCAATCAGCCTTCAGCTTGAGAAGCAACTGCACATGGTTAGATGTGAGAGGGTAGGGAGGTATCTTGAAAACTTTGAAGCTCATAGATATTTCAGGCTTTTGAAGGAATATGAAGAGCTCAAAGAGGAAAAGCTGTGGGTTCTTCTAACAGATGGTGTTGGGGATCAAGACTGATATGAATAGAGTATGATTTTTATGTGTGTTGTGTTTTGATCTTGGAAAAGAGGGAAAGTTGCTATAACAGCTAGAATAGAGTAGATCTCACAGACATTGTTGGAGTATTTTGAATTTAACTAGAGTTTTTTCTACCCTTTTTCTGTTCTGTTCAGAAGATGGTGCAAGATATGTGGGCAAGGTGGTTATTAAATTAAATCACTTGATGTTCTAAAGCATTTTTAGCTTTCTTTGCTTCTCTAAAGAAGGCAGGGAGCTGGCCAGGCTAGCAGGGAGTGTTCGTTTTAATGTAAGACACTCAAGATATGTCTGATAAACTATTAAAAAGTCCCTCAAGGATAACTTTCTAAATAATGTTAATGTCAGGTATATACAGGAAAGGTGACAGACCTGAGGAAGGGATCTGGAGTATGGTTGGCTTGTTGCAATGGGTTAGCCTTGGCTGGCTGCCTGCTGCCTACAGTTGCTCCCCTCTTCCCCCTCGCCAGCCAGGCAGGGGAAAAGAATGGGATGTTAAACAGTGGGTTGGGATAAGGCAGTTTGCTAAAACAAAAGCAAAGCAAAGCGCGAGCAAAAGCAAAGCACTAACCTAATCTCTACTTCCCATCCATGGTGATGACCGGCCACATCCAGAGAAGTAGGGCTTCAACGTGCGTAGAGGTTCTCCTGGTGAGCCACCATGAGAAATAGTGGATGAACCCCCCACCTCCTGCTTCTCCTTAGCTTTATACCTGAGCTGATATAATATGGTATGGAATATCCCTTTGGTCAGTTTGGGTCAGCTGGCACACTTGTGCCCCTCCCAGAATCTTGCCCTCAGTTGGGGAAGGGACACTGCTGTCCCAGTGCTGTGCTCAGCAGTAGTCAAAGCGTTGGTATGTTATCAGCAACGTTCCAGCCACCAGTGCACAGCACAGTACTGTGAGAGCTACTATATGGGGAAATGGGCTCCACCTCAGACAGACTAAATACACTTATGTTCTTCAGGAAATCCTTTTCGAACATGAGAAATTATTTAGTAAAACTAGATTAGGGAAAGAGAAAGATCTTAGCCAAGTATAGAATGATATTTGGTAAGACATAGTACCTGATTTATTGACTTCTAAATTATTCTTTATTTCATTGATAGTGAAAAAAGGGGAAGAAACTCCATTAGTGGTCTTACAGAAGGAAGATTAACGTATTAATGTTCTATTGAAGATGATATATGGGATAAAAATAAATCAACTTTACTTATGTCAATGGAATATATCAAAGAACAGGAATCTTTGGTTATTCAGACATGAATTTCATTGAATTCAGACTTTCTGATATCACTGAAAACAAATTGCTATTGTTGCTATTATAGCTTGGGATTGTGAATATAGAATGTGGTTTATTTCTTTTAGTGATCATTAGGTATACAACATTTCTACTATTTCAACTTTTTCATTATTGGAATCAACTTTTGGATAGTGAGTATAAGGGTGTAAATTATAATTAAAACTGTTTAATTTCTTATAGTGCAGCAATATCTGGAAATCAATGCAGTTCTGAATATAACTAGTATTTCTTGACAAAATACATAACTCTGAGTAAATCTATTTCAACCTTCTCCCTTCCAAAATGTTTAAAATATAAACAATTATTTTTTTCTTTTAATCTTACTGCTCCGTTACTTAAATATGCTATCGAAGATCTTCAGATTGTGTATATTAAATTCCAGGTGTCCGTAGCTGTATGCAATGTATATGCTTTCTACATCCGTGTGCAAATATGGCAATATAATTTTAAGCACACACAGCTGTATGGTATCTTAGCTGCATGAAACAGCAGGTAGCCAAAAATATTATTTGAGAAAAATATTCTGGAGGTAAACCACAGTAAGAAGTTTTTTGAATGCTGAAAGGTGAAAAGCAGGTGCTATTACTAGCTTCTTATTGGAGTTGTGTGAAAAAAATATTTTAAACAGTTACTGTAAAGCGCTGCTAGTGAATGAGTAAGAATAATAATGGCTAATAATCCTGCAGAAGGACAGTCTTTTAAGAATCAACCTTGCAAAGACAGTAAAGTTTGTAAAATAGAAATGCACATCTCTGTATTGTCAGAGTTCCTGGGAATGTCTATTGTATCTTTGAAAGTGCAAAGTGTTTATTGATCAGGCATAGGAATAAAGGTCTAAGAAATATTAAATACAACATGCCTCCCACAATTGACTCCTGTCTTCAACTGAGAAACCTCTCAGAAAGTGCTTAAAAGTAGGTCATAGATCAGAAACAGTTGTTGTCCTCTTCTGATACCCTAAGAGATGAACTTTGCAGGACAGGTGGGTTTTGTACAAAGTCATTAGGTTGAATAAATCATTAAGATAGCAGCAGGTGCATTTTGTAGCAGTGTTATAGGCAACACAGCTCTGGCTGCTGGAGCTAATTTGATCCTACCAGAGGAACGAACTGCTTTCAGGTCACAGGTTGGTTTAGGAGTATCTTGTAGAACAAGACTACAAAGGGAGCAGGAATTCAGCTGTTAAGCTTATCCAGAGCATCTTGGCTTCCATGATCTCAACAAAATGATACATCCAGAAGGTACAGAGGGAACCAGGGTGCCATCAAGTTTGGTTTTCACTGTAAAACTAGAAGATGTCACTATTAAAGATATGCTGGAAGCAGTGAAGCTGTCTGGTCTTTGTATGCATATGCTGTCTGATCAATACAAACCTATGCTTGTATCTTGGTTCATCTGGTCACAGCTTTGTCACAGTATATTCAGGTTCTTAATTACCTCACTTTTATCATACTTAGCAGTGTGACAATGACCGTGATGTTTTGTTTTGCTTAATAGGATTTTTCTATACCAAAATTCAAACAAACCTTTGAAAAAAAGAAAACTTGTGAATTGTCACACTGCAGCAGGTCCTTAAATAATGAAACAAACTAATTAATTGTGAAATATCACTATTGCTGTGAGCTGGTATAACTTAATTTACGAGAGGTGTTTTTGAATTGTACATTGTAGAAGGATGTTAAGTTGATACTTTGTCAGCTTGGCCAGTTGCAAGATCCAGTTACAGTGCATTTTGGTGATAGTTATAATTTATTGCAGTTGACCTGAGCCAAATTTCTTTTTTATGTTCCCTATTTTAACCTTATTTATGTGAAAAAAAAATGTTTAGGATTACTTGTTTTCAAAATGGCATATTAATTGTCAACTACTAAACACTTTTGATATGATAGTGTATGTGTTTTATATAGTCCTGAGAAGAGTTTGACCTTTCATGATTAAGTCTTTTTCCTAAAGATACTCTGTCAATATGTCTGTGTCTTCAAAGAAAGGTAACATAGCCAAGAAGCTTGTTTCTATGCCAATGTTTTGTTTTCTTTGAAGCAATCTCTTTTTCTTTCAAAATCAAACCACCTCAAAATACCTTGGTAGGACAGATGCAGATGTTCATGAATCCATTCCTTTTAGACAGGACTTGTGCAATTAGCTTTGAAAACTAATGCTGGAAAAAATACAGTTTTGTTGCTAGAGATATAGATTCATAGTATCCTGGATCTCCTTGGGTAGTGATTACTTTTCATCTTTGATTCTGCTCAGCCTGGAATAAAGAACTAATCTTGCAGCTATTTGGGAATGAAAAGCAGGTCAGAATGCAAATGCTGATCTGCCAGTCAAGGATATTTTCTTTACCCCTGCCCTTACCAAATTTCAGGACTTGGTTGATGTCCTGACAATAGATACTATTTTTTTTTAAGTCATGTAGCTTTTCATTGTTTGCTGCTAATCCCTGTATATTCAAAATCATGAGTGTAGCTAGTGTGTGGTATCTGAAGCAGTCTGCAAATCCTATGTCAAGCTTGTGAATTAACAAGACAAATGTTTGACATACACTGACAAAAAGAAACAACTGTTTACTTGTTCTCTGTCTTGCTCTAAAGACTTCATAATTTTATGTCTTACAGCAGTACTTGAAAGGTGACTGGTTCTGAAAGGGTAACTACTAATGACAACAGTAAATATCTGAAATACCTTGTTTATCTTGTAGGTAGGGGTAAGAATTCTGATTTCAGACACAGCCTGAAAATGAAACAGCAGTGTGCTCTGTCAGCACTGTCAATGGTCAAAGGTATGTTGAGTTCTATTAAAAGGAAGCCACCTAATAAATGGGAGAAATTATTATTCCCCTTTACTCAGCACTCAATGGACTCCATCCAGAACACTGTCCAGTTTTGGCATTGCTTTATAATAATTAAGGAAACTGTAAATGATTAATGATATCATAACATTGATGTGAATAAACTAGAAACAGTTGGTGGGGGGAGAAGGCAGAGCTGGAGCAAATGTTTGGGGCCTAGACCACCTGGACTATTAGGAGAGGTTGAGGGACTGAGGCTTGTTCACCTTGAGGGAGAGAAGGTGGCTGTCATTAAGGTGAAGCCAGGCACTTTACTGTTCCAATAAACTTGTCAGTTTAGACAAGATAACCAGTGCCTTGTATATTTACTTTGTCTTGGGTTTAGCTAAACTTCTTCTTTAACTGTTTTCTACAGCATTTAGCCACAGATATCAGTGTTAACTGAAAAACATGGGCTCAGCCTTCTGAGAAGAGAAGGAAAAGGGGTCATAATTGATGAAACAATCTGATCTTGTTTGTTTTATTTATTAGTTTATTAGTAGTCAGAAGTAAGTTGGTGTAAAATTTGCTTCCTAAAGCCTAAATGCCAGGATGGATGTTGGTAGTTCCATAGAAGATGTTTTACAAGTCAAGTCATGTAAATATCTGTGCTGCAAGATATTTAGCTACAAGAAGTAGGGATCAATATTTAAGGATAAATAAATTCTAGACTGAATTCTCTTCTGTTCTTCGATAATATTCCATTAACTCACTGAAATGCAATCTTAAGCACACTTTAACTTTCCCTGGAAGGCAGCCAAGTTTGTTAAGTGAGAGTTGTTTTGCCTGAACTGGAAATAAAAGACAAGGACATACAAATACTCTCAAAGTATGTTACAGAAGGATGCCAAAGCTAAGTCTTACACAGATCTTCACAATAGCTTTTCTTAAGTTAAAAGTTAGTCTGAAGGCACAAGTTAGTTGGTCTGCCTCTTGTTTCTTAGTGATTGGTAAACTCTTTTTGGTATCTAGCAAATTTAATGTGCTTTCAAAAGAAGTAGTTGTCTCTGCTTTGCAAAACTCTGCTCAGCACAAACGACTTTGTCATCTCTTGTTTTTAGACCTCACCTTGCTGGGAAGATGAATTCATTGCCTAAATGTTTCCAACAGTCTTTGCTTGTCAGCCAAAACTCTGCCTAAATGTGATATTAAATCCTCATTTAGAGTTTATAGTTAAGACTAGGACTGCAGTTTGTGCAGAGATCTGGGAGTTCATAAGTGAAACAAATGGTGGAAGTATTGTGTGTAAAATGAAGCAAAATGTATGTAGTGCTTATCAGGGATTTAACTAGGTATCCTGCATGAATATCTTCTAGTAATGTTGCGTCATCTTCCAGAGTTAATTAAAGTTATAAATGTGGATACATAGCCAATCATAATTACATTTCTTCATTACAAACTCAGAGGAATACTCATTTTCTTCCAAGGAGATTTCCAAGATCAGTGAACAAAATAGGGGGTTGTATTTGAGTATTTAGTACCTCCAAGACAACAATTTAGACCACTGACAACATACAGAATGAATAAGATGTGAGGTCATTTTAGCAGCTGAATACAGCTTCCCAAACTCATGCTAATAGAGTTTTGGCAATTTCAGTGACATAGACAGGGAACTCTTTTTATTAACTCTGTGTTATCTACCTGTTTTTAATATATAGTGTAAAAAAAAAACTAAAAAAGGTGATGATCATGAAGGTCATGGTCAATGTACATTTTCTTACATTTTCATTGTTCTTATGATACCATATAATATTTAATATTAAGAATTATTAGTGCTGTATTTATCACATAGATTATGCTATTGTCATTAAATATTCTGTACTCTAAAAAGATGCATAATACCCACAAATTACAGAAAAATAATTGAGATGTGATTGATAGCCTATTCTAAATAACTTCTTAGTTTGATATACTCTCTTTAATCTTCAGTCTTCAAATGAAATTGTACATTGTAAACACTTGAGTCATGACAGTGGGAGCTAATAATGCTTGGGGGTTTTAATAACCAAATTGAACAAAATACAGACCTTAAAGGGTTTTTTGCCTCTGAGTTGCACTAGTTCCTATATCTTAATCACTTTATTGTAGATACTAAGCAAACAGATCTAGACTGCAAAAGAAACCTATATCAACCACAGGAAGGAGGGAAGAAAAAGATAATTGAAAAGCACAGTTTTTGTCTATGGTTAGGAATAAAACTTGTTTTCTATGACTTTAAAAAAGTTCCCTCTACTGACCAAACTGTTTTTCTTGGTTGCCTTGGAACAAGAACTTTGAAATCCTTCTTCAATTCTTAAATTTAGCATAACAAAATTCCTACTTTTCAAATATTTTTGTGTTGTATAATGTATATGATATTATATATGGTATGACTACAGAAAGGTAAATTTTATACTGCCTTGTAATTTGATCAATTGAATCTGTATCTTTGCCTTGCTCTTTGAAAGAATAACCTATCTATTTAATTATAGTTTTCCTTTATTGTAAAATCTATATCTAAGTCGTAGTGGAAGCAGTCTGGGGTAAGGAGGATAATCATAAGGCATCAGTGCTGTGAGGTCTTTCTTTGAAGTACTATGACACTCCTGGGATTTGCTTGGGGCCATATTTGCATATCTTCTTATAACAACCTCTGGCATTCTTCCTGCTTCCCAGGCAACAGTGGGGGGATACATGCTGCCATACCACATACCCATTAGCCAGGGGGCCTCGGCCTCTCCTGCAGAACTTATACAGAGGTGAGAGCCCCCTGCCCCTTGGGGACAGAGTAAAGCTAATTCTGAGAGGCCACAGGCACATGGCCGCCAGGCAAAAGCTGACGCATCTGAAACCAGCTCCCAACAAGTCAGGGTCAGATGCATCCTGCATCCAGCACTGCCAGCTCTCCACCAGTCCTCTATACTTGTAGAAGGAATGGCAAAATAATTTTCTGGGTTACACAAGTACTTAACCTTTAACAGTAGTGAGCTACTCAGACTTACTTCTTTTAACACTGGAAATGTTTTACAATTCTTCCTTCCTTTTTTTGTTTCAATAACAGAAGTAATGATCATCTTTCTTACTATTTTCTGCCATATAGAATCAACATTATTATGACTATGACTACTTCTCTTGGCATGATATATCGATATACTATTATGTGTTTCTATAGAAAATACTAAATCTTCAAAATTCCTTAGAGTACTTGCTTCAATACTTTCCAGTCAAGAATTAGAAATCACAGAATCACAGTTTAATGCCCTATACAACTTGTTTAGTGGTATATATGAAAAAAAAATATTGAAATCCTTGCTATACTTGCTTCAAGGCTTTAATTAGAAATTTTAGCTGTTCATTCTAACCACTGTAGTTTGTAGTAATTTGAAGTTTGCATTTTTGTGTGTGTGTTTATTTTGGGATGTCCCTGTGTTGATATCCTTACCATACTAACTATTTGTTTCTACTTTGTGACTAAATTTTATGACACTTTTTCTCACTGTTGGATTTTAATGACTATACTTATCTAGTAAAGACATATATTAAGTGCAAATATAAATCCACTTCAAGGATGAGTTGTCTCCCTTGAATTTGTACCTGAACGAACAGCTAATACTTCAGTGAAACCAGGTCCTTTGAATGCTTCCTACAGTAATTAGTTCTCATAATTCAGGCCAAAGAAAGTAAGTTCACACGTAACTCTTAAATCAACCGTAGTAGCATAACAAAATGGTTATGCTGACTGACAAACAAACATGCATACACCCAAAGATATATACATGCATATTTCAGAAAAATATTAGGTTTCTTGCCTAAAATCTTGTGAGTCTCATCAACAGTTTTTCAGCAGATTTCTGATGTGTGGATTTTAAATCTTCAAACCAAAAAGGCATGAATATACTTGTACAGGCAGGATTCTGAAAATGCTAAAAATAAATATGAAACTTCATTTCCTTGATTGTGAGGTCACTTGCTAGGGGAAAAGGAAATAATCTGCGATAGGTTTGTCTCTCACTTGGAAAAAATCAAGTTGTGATATAATGCAACTTAATATGTATGGAAAAGTAGAGTAGGTAATTCTGACAAAGTAAGACAGCAGAAAGATGCTCTGTCCATAATCAGAAGTATAGAAGTATAGTGAAATGTACAAAAAAAAAAGATTTTTTTATTATTATTTGGAGTTTAAAAGAAAGGTAATAAGATTTTTACAGTCAAGTGGTAGTTCTGGTTTTGTATCTGTCATAATCCTGAAAAATCTTATGGCAACATAGGCATTATTTCCACTGCACAAAGGAGAGGGGAAAAATAATAATAAAACCATTTTAATAATAGAAATCATTCTTCCAGACTTTTTCTGTCAAAAAAAAAGAGAATTTACGAGTTTTTCCTTCTTTCTATTAGTATGTGTGTGCAAAGCATATGAAAGAAAAAAAACCAACAACTCATAGTCATCCTTTGTAATGTAAGTACCTTTAACTATTTGTTAGTAATAATCACTTGAATCACTTCCACTATTTTGTTGGAAAAAGTCTGGCTTTTGGAAATATTTCTCCAAAGTTTCCTACTGTACGGTATGTGTAATATTTTCCATTGGAACAAGTCAAGCATATATTTGCTACACAAGCATAAAAAAACCGCAGCAGACTCTGAAGTACTTGTCTGACAAAAGGTTACTCTTTCCAACGGAGCAGGTGACAGTCTTTCAAAAGTATCCTGTCATGGTTACAGGAGCCACATAAGAAGATCTAAACATAAATATAACAGGAGTAATGATGTGAGACTTTATCTTGTTGACATGGAAAAGGATATGTCTTTATTTGAGTAGTTCAGTTAATGGAAAACGCTTTTGTCAGTTCAGATTTTTGCTGAAGTATTTATGTGATGAAAACTTGAGCTCATACATTGCAGCAGCAATCTGTTTCCTATACAAAGCTGAACTTGAAAGTGAAACAACAGCAGCAGTTAACCTTCCAGTGAAATTAAAATTCAAAATACTTTCTAGATCTTTTCTGCTGAAAGCTAACTCATTTCAGCAGACACAGCAAAGTGGATGCAAAGCCACTCCTATCACAGGTAGTAAGGTGGTGAAATACTTAAGAGGATGATATCCTTCATTTTCTGCAGTAAATTTATATCTTTTTTAAACAACTTGTCATCGCTTCATGAGGATGCATTTGTACTTTTATATGTGTTAGTTTTTAAGAGTTGTATTAAAAGCTAATTGGCCACAGACTCGTATAATTTTATACTTGAATGTACTATTGAGCCTCTGCATCATTATGGAGTTCTTTAGCCATTTAAAATCTTACTGAAGTATTTTAGTATCTATGGAACTTAAATTTTTGAGCTGCTAATACAGGATATTTTGTCTGAATACTGAAATCCTGTGCCTCCACCTTGTAATGTTGTTTAATAGAATTCTACTTTAATGGAATATGAGTGTCATATTGCAGTTTTTAGTTACTCTTTAATTTTTAATTTCTTTTAATACATTGCTGTATCAGTTAGAGTTGTCAGTGATTTTTGCTCAAACTCTTTTACTTGTAGTATGCTTTTTAGCAATGACTTCTATCTCCTATACTTTATGATATACAAGAAATTATATCTTAGTTTTGTATTATGAAAATACTGAAGTCTTTAAGAAGTCCTTAATTATTAAGATCATTTAGTTTAGGCATTATGTTTTAAAAATTCATATTTTAAAATATTTTTTTACTTGTTTCTGTAGTATTTTCCCTCTTCTGGTTATTTTTAACATTTCTAGTTCTAATACTCTGAGAAACTAAGCAATTTAAGTCTGTTGTTGACTGTTTAAATTAAAACTTTAAAGAGTGTTGTGGTTTTCTGTAGTACAGATCCAAAAGTAGTTTGGAGAGTGATTTTTTCCTGCTCCCTGAAATTAGTGATGGCAGGTTTGACAAGGTTCCTTAAGGACAAGAAGAAAAAGATTCCTGGAACTCAAAAAATCCCAAGGTCCACTAGTGGGATGTTACTTCAGACATCTGTTTCTGTATTCCTGGCTTCTTTTGAATGATATGTTCATTTGCATTTTTCATAATCCATGGTAATGCAAACTATTTAAGTACTTTAACCATGTTATACAAGTAGCCCAGTGAATATTGAATGCAACTAGATTCTGAACACGTTGCAAAGTGGAAATACAGATTACAGTTACCAGATTAAGATCTAAGCAAGACTACTCCTAGGCAACTTCCCAGCCTTCTATTAGGAGAAATATATTTTTTCTTTAAAAGTTTTGAAAGTTATTTGGCCTTTTTTAATTTGTTTTTTGCTGATCTTGAAAACTGAAAATTATTTCCACTCAGCACAGAAATGATGAAGCTGGTTTGCTGACTTGGGCATACAATTACTTGTAATACTTGTATTGTGATAGAATGGGTAAGGTTGGAAGGCATCACAGTGGGTCATCTTGTTCAACCTTCCTGCTCAAGCAGTTAGCCTGGAGCACATTGCACAGGATTGTGTCCAGATGCTTCTTGAATTTTTCAAAATGAGGAATAACACACAACCTCTCCAGGCAATCTGTTCCAGTACATGGTTGCCCACACACTAAAGTTCTTCTTCAGATTTAGGTAGATCTTCCTGTGCATCACTTTCTGCCCATTCCCTCTTGTTCTATTACTTGGCACCAACAAGAAGACTCCACGTCTTGACACACTCAATTCAGACATTAATAAGGTACCTCCTTTCAAGGCTGAACAGCTCCAGCTCCCTCAGCTTCTCCTTGTAAGAGAGATGCTCCAGTACCTTAATAATTCTTGTTGCCCTCTGCTGAACCTGATCCAGAAGCTCCATGTCTCTCTTCTACTGATAAGCCTAGAACTAGACACAGCACTTGAGATGTGGCCTCAGTACGGCTGAGTAAGGGGCAGGATCACCTCCCTTGACCTGCTGGTAATGTTCTTCCTAGTGCACCCCAGGATACCACTGATCTTCATACTCACCAGGGTACAGTGCTCATGGACAGCTTGTTGTCCACCAGGACACCCAGTTCCTTCTCCACAGAGTAGTTTTCCAGTAGGTCAGAATTATCGTTGTGATATTCTGGGTGATAGATAGAAATGTATGTGTAAGTATAAACCTTTTCTTCTTTGTTAATGATCCCTGTTTCAGTTTTGGTTTTAGCATTTTTCTCAGTTTAGTGAAGTTAATGTTAATGGACTTGCATTTTTTTAAGATGCTATTGAGATAAATATATAGTGTAAAAAAGGAAAGGATGTATATAAATAATAGTCTACTTTGTTTTTAAAATATCAACTACATACTAAACTGAAAAGTGTTTTAGCTAATAATTTTGTGAGCTTGAGCCTGTAACTATTTATCCCTCTTTTGTCCCATGCACAGTGCACTACAGGATTATGCGCTAATCTATTATTGTATCAGAATGTTTCCTTTTAATAAAGTAGTTCAAAGTAGCTCTGGTTACTTTGATATGCTATAGCTTACTACTCCCATGGCATCTAGTCCAGCCTAAAGCTTTGCAGTTTTGTCTGCATGTTAGGGGATCAAGGACACATTTCAGGGCAAAAGAAGGTTCTTTGTGATCCAGTTCAATTTTGGTGCTTTTCTGCATTTCACAATATTGTGCAGGTATTGCACTCGTGATACTCATTTTCAATTGTACTCTTAGCCTGCTTTCACAGAGGAAGAGAAAAGCTCTCTAGATTCTGTCATTTTATCAGCTTGTCTACATATCATAAATCTTACTCAAATATGGGGGAAAAAAATGAAGGCAGAAATGCTAACATTTCACCTTTAGACAGCTTCCTCCAGTGTATTTCAAGTTTCATGTGGTGACCGAATTCAAAGTCCATTTTTTTCCTGGAGACTGGTGTGAGCACCATATTTGTAGCTTTGACAGAACCTCTAAGCCTCTGCATTTATACGAAAAACAGAGATGTCCATACAAGTTACAAATCTAAATCATACCTTTATCAACTTCCTTTGATGTACATAAAAAATCCTAACCAAAACTACACACACACGCAAACCTTCTAAAATTATCTTGTTTTTTCAATGTACAGATTCGCAGTAAAAATCTGATTTCAAGTAATGCTTTGAGCATTCCTTGAAAAGTAGTTGTCATGCCTAGGGTATGAGACATCATCTTGGACAGTATTCTAGTTCCGACACATTTCTTTCACTTTTAGCCTTGATTAGAGCAAACTGCTTACGGCTTGGCTTGAATAAAAATGGGATACACTGCATATATGAGTAAAAGTAGGCTTTAGCAAGACTTCAAACGGTGTCTTGTGGGAGGAAGCACAAAGATAAAATTACATCAAAACACAATTGTATGAATGATAGCTGACAGCAGATCTCATTGAAGTTGTTGCTATCCCCAGTTGCTTGTTGCTGTTAGAAGATAGCTTTTTAATGATATAAACAAGGAACTGCTTTGGTTTTCTTTCTATCTTCTGACTGTCTTGAATGATTGTGAAGCCAGTTAAGATAGTTATAAAACAACCTGTACAAGTGTCTTTATTTGAGTAGTGAAATTTATTTTGCATGACATGAAACCTATAAGAGAATTAACAAAGCTTAGCACATTAGATAGTACAGACAACAAACGTTGTTATAAAAAGTTGAAAAGTTGATTAAGGCTGCGTTCCACTTGGCACAACAAGACAGTCTGTATATGAAAGAGTTTACAGTGGGCACTGTCAAGCTCTCTCTGAGGAGGCTGGGCCACTTCAGAAAACACATTAGCAACTGTAAGAAAAAGTCACCTCCTTTGTTTCTTGTTATATCAGTTTAAACCTCCAGAGAAATAAACCCAATTTAAGAGAGATTGCAAGTCAGAGTTAAATTCACCAAAAAGATCGCAATAAATACAATGGTACAGAGACCCGGTTTTAACCCAGAGAGTATAACCCAGCATCCTGGGACAAGAACAGCACAGTGCTCCTTGGCTCCTGTTCTGAGCACCACGGGTTCCCCTGTGTGTAAAGCAGAAGGGAAAGAAACCTATTGGTCAGGATGATGATCAGAGTTCTGTCAAAGTAACGATGGCAGAGTGGCAGTCACACACACATAATTACACATACAAAATTACCAGGGTTGGAAAAGACTGTAGAGATCATCAAGTCCTACCTATTATTTAACTTATCAACCTATCCAACACCAACCTGTCATCTAAACATTATCACCAATTATGCCATCCAACGTTTTCTTAAACTCATCCACCACCTCCCTGGGAAGCCCATTCTAATTGGAAATCACTCTCTCTGTGAAAAAGTTTTTCTGAATATCCAGCCTAAACCTCCCCTGTTGCAGCCTAAGACTGTGTCCTCTCATTCTGTCACTGGGGGCCTGAGAGAAGAGACCGACCTCTGCTTGGCTACAACCTCCCTTGAGATAGTTGTAGACAGCAACAAGGTCTAGTCACAGGCCTGTGGAAGTTCTTTTCCTCCTCTGGATCCAATGAGTAGTACCAGAAGTCCCAAAACCTAAAGATTATATTGGCTTAGGTACAAGTGGAAATGCCCACTATCTCCTCCAGGACAGGGAGTTTCACAATGGGTGGTTTAACTGCGTGAGTCATGGGATATTTTTGGAATCTTTGACAGTCTAGGTCATTGCGACTTCCTTTTATGCCAGTGCAGCTGGGTCCATTATTGGCCCATTGGCAGAGACTACCCCTCTAGCTGGGTGTGCAGGTGTTAATGGCTCCCAGAAGGGAGTTATCACAACTGAGTCATTGGTGTGAAAAGAGACACGCCCTTGCCTTGCAGGATTTGTCTTTTTCCTCATTTCTTGTAGCCTGAGGTGTCAGGTGTGCCCTGGGCAGCTGCTACAAACAATAAATTTTTAACAGTCCATCAGAAATGACACAGAAGGTGTAGAATATGCAGTTTTGGTGATAAACTGCTAACTAGGACACATGTCTATGTTATAACTAATAAAATGTCTGTTATGTCATCGAAGTCTTACTTTATAACTTTTTAGAAAATATAGAAAATTAGAAATACTGCATTCTCATTTTCATATACGATATTTCACGCAAGGTAGGAATTTGAACAGCTTATTAAAAAAAAAAAAAGATGAGGGAAAGGAGAAACATCTTTAATACTGTGGATTTTAACTTATTTATCCAAAGAGAGTGATTTTGTCAGGCAGCCGCTTTTCAAGTTAAATTATCAGATAGAGATCATTATATGTCAATGAGTCAGGTTAATCTTTCAGACTAGTCTAGATATGGCCATGGAAGACATTGTTTTTTGATCATTTTTAGCAAATGTCTGAGTGAAAGTATTCAGTTTCACCAAGTCACATGCAACAAACAAACTGTGCAAGGTTACTCTGGCAAACAGGCACACATTATCTGTAGAATTGTATCATAAATTTCCCGTGTTCTTAGAACTGAGTTCTTAATTGAGTTTTTATTGGTTTTGGTTTGGTTTCATTTTTCTAAGAAAAGGGCCACTGCTGAAATCTGGATTCTTTTCTCCCTTTTCTACAGTATCTCATGTAGAGATTTCTGAAGCATCTTGCTGTTCATGCAATTTCTTTGGCAGCAATATCAGCAATGCAGCTGCAAATGATGTCAACAGAAATGTCATCAAGGAAATGTCTACTTTGATAAGTCAATTATGATGTTGATATTAAAAAGCATACTAGTCTTAGTTTGGGCACCCAAAATGGACTATTTCTTTTTTCCTGTTTTAATGATATAATGTAATTAATTTTTTGTTGTTGTAGTGTTTAATGATTCATTGTACAGAAATATTGGGAAATCAAGCAGTTTATTAAACTGCACTTCACAAAATTATGCAAAGCGATATATCCTACCATAAACAATGGAAAATTGAATACCAAAATGAAATGATCACTGACACCTTTAAGACTAGTTATGTGTAAATACAGAGGGAAACAATATTGTAATGGTTGGGAGTTACAAAGCATGCCAAGATTTAGGTTAATCTTAATTCTGATACTTCCTAAATGGTGAATAAATTTAAAGTAAGCAATCAGAGCATATATTTAATCAGAGAAATCTATATCATTTGCTCAGATTGTTGCCCTTTCTACCCAATAATTTTATGTTCTACAATATTGTTGAGTAAATTTGTTTCCCTATTTTTCATTTACCATTTTAAAATAGAAGGCCAATACAAGGACTTCAAATGCTGATATCTTTCCCCGTATGATGAATGTATTAACCTCCCCATGTAAGGCCCTTGTACACATAGTGACATAAATTTCTGTTTTGTTTGAAGAACTCGTGATTGCTTTAAATACTTCTAGATGTTGACACATTTTTCAGATGCCTGTTTCTTCCAATTTCCCCAAGATTTCTGCAATTTCATTCGAAGGAATTACTTTTATAAGTGTAGCAGACTGTATTTTACTATCAACATGCTTACTTATAGCTATATTATAATTACAACATTAACATAAAATTGTATTTTTGTAATATATTTCCTCTTTGACCCACCAGTGTTATGTTTTGATACGCACTAGATATTCTTAGTAAGTTAGTAGGGCTATAAAAACAAGAAAGGATGGAATTACTGGCCAATTAAATAATGAACATAAAAAGCCAAAGTAGAATAGTTCAGGGCTTTTTGAAGAAATGAGCTATTTAAAATCGCAATATCTCATTTTCTTGACAAATATTCTAATGAGAAGAGAAAATGTCTCAATATTAATCCTTTCTTGTCACAGAGGGTAAGAAATGGGTAAAGGATAATAAATTAATTATAGGTTTGTTAAGATCCAGTTATTAAAATTATTAGAGATGTGTCTGCCTGAATTAAGGTGCAAACAGGACCATACGCCTGAAGTCAATAGTATGGATTTTATTTAACAGCAAATGTGAGGTAGAGAAAGATAAAGATAAAAGGAAATAGGAAAAAGAGAGAAGAGAGGAAGAGAAAAATCAAGTAGAAAATATCACCACTCTGTGGATCTCAACTGCATCCCATTGGTCCTCTTCTTCTAGTCTTCTTGGTCATGAGGATCCTGCACAAAATAGAGTGCAATGGATACCTTCAGGATGAGTGGGAACCCACGAGCCCCCCCCCCTGCAGGGGGAAGTTTTAGACAGTCTTTTGCAACAATACTTTTTTATCACATGCAGTCCTCTAGTGGAATGTGCCTGGGGAGCACTTCAGGGTCTTTGATGGTTTATGACCCCTTCTAAGACATGACAGCTGCCTCTCAGATAGCACAATTGGGTCAGTTATACCCCATCAGATTTTTCTGGGCTGGGGGTGGGGCTTGGAGGGTCAGGCCAGGGGAAAGAGGGAGCTTGAGTTGTGTAAGGGAGAGTAATTACCACAGTAAAGAGCACTATCCCATCTCCGCAGGGCAGCCTCTCTCTTTGCAGGTACAAATCTGGCCTCAGCAAAGCACCCTGATGCCTTCACAAATGGGTGAGTGTTTTGAATCATTGACCATTAGCAGTTCGGTGTCTCACAGGAGGGGGAAAGGGTACAAATGAGTCTGTGGGCTACAGCCTGCTACCGGCCAGAGCTGATTTGCTGCACCATTGCTGTAACTGTTCTCCCCCCTGCCTTGTTTACTTCTCCTTAGACTCGAGAGAACTGGACAATAGTACCACCTTTATCTTCTCAGGTGGCTTGATTGGCAGTCTAAATGCCAGTCAGGAGGCATATTTGGTTAGGGAGTGGGCTTCGGTGGTCATAGCTTCTTTATATAATTTTGCCATAATGGACAAAGTTCTTCGGTGTTCTTAACAATGTATAAGTCAATAACAATTTTTAGTCTTTCCATTCTTATTACCAGATGTTCCCAGCCCTCTAAATTTACAGAGATTTTGTTTGTGTCTGTATAGTTTGTATAAAGAAGGGACTTAATATTTTTAGCATGTTTGTACCTCTATTTTTCCTCTTGCTAAGGCCCTGAAGTCTGAGTTAAAATTAAGCGATCATTCAGATTTGCAACCACTGTATAATACTTCAATCTCCAGTGTTCATGAGCCTCTTTTCTGTTAAATTACAGAAGTAATAGATTGCAGCAGGAACAGATTCTCAGCAAAGTTTGCATCTGTCCTTCTTGATCATTTTCCAGGAAGGTGGTACCACTCCTCATAAACTAGTGGGTGTTACCATTCTCCAAGTAGAAATGAGCTGTATCTGCTTCTACAGCTTTTTGGCTTATTTAGTGGCACCAAATGCAGTCACAGATGTATGAGTTTCTTGGATTAACTTCATATATTATCTTTTGAACCTTATTGGCACTTCCAAGAATCTGATGGATTCAATGATAAAAAATAATGTGGAAAAGGACAGAGTCAGTCACTGGTTCTCAGGTGTCACATTTTCTGATCATATCAGATACTAATATGAATATTAAAATATGTGGAATAGGTTATTGCCAAGAACATTTTTCTGTAATGAATTGTTAAATTATCTTCTATACAATATTGAACAGCTTTATGTCTCTCCTGAACTCTCAACTATTTCCCTAGAGAAACAATTTCCTTCATGTGTCCCTCTAACTGTCAAAATTCTTGGGCCATTTCTGCCAAATCACAAAGAAGTATAGCAGTCTCTAAATGCTGAACTTATGTCAAAATTGAAGTTTAACTGACAGTTTTATCCAGAGAGGTAGGAGAAAGCTATTATTGGGAAAGCAGTGGTCAAACTAAAGTGTGTGTCTGTAGGAAAAAGGAATTGGTAATCCCAGAGTTTATGGAATTGCAATTTTGTAGGTCTGAGAAGAGGATGACAATGGTATACGATAATTATATCTATCTCCAACAGACCACCACCATATCTTCAAGGCTGCTGTTTTAAAGTATTGCTTCAACGAGGACTTCTCCTATAATGGTGTTTGGAATGCTCCCTTACTGTTTCTGCTCAAAAAAAGACAAAGGTCGTTGTAGTTTCCTGTATCTTGAAAATTATCTCCCATTCAGGAATCTCTCATAAAGCAGGCTTAACTTCTCCTAAGTTCTCTATCTGCCCATGAACATGCAAAAGAAAAACAAAAACAACACAAGAATTTGGATATAAAAAACAGCCTTTCTTCTTTGGGGCAGGTGAGGATAACAAAGTTAATGAAGCCAGATCTTTGTGTGTAGTTTTGAAGAGCTCTTGGGAACACTTGTCTGTCACCTTGCAGCTATGATGGTGGCACCGCTAACGTTTCCAAATTTGTCCTTCAATGTATGAGGAATATATGCACTTCTCTATCCCTCGATGGGCAGTAATCTCTTGGAGTTTTCTGCTGAGTGTTAGGATGGCTACCTTGGGAAATATTCAGCATTAAGTCTAACCTGTTCAGTTGTAGCTCCGTCAATGGAGCTATGCTTTCTTTCCCTAAAAGTAGTTTATAACTGGATTAAATAGGACAACCTGGACTGACTTGTTTCAACAGATTCCCTAGTGGCTTGAAATTATACCTATGCTTCTCTTAAAATTTCCAAACCCACCCTTTTGGGAGTAAGGGAATGTTTTTTGTCTACATTAGTTGTAAAGGATGGAGGTGGGATCTGTGCCATATTGTTTCACAGGATTTCATAGGGACTTACCTGACTTGTATTTCTTACCTGGTCTATTACTAGGGCAAGTTGCAATGGATGTATAAATTTTCATGCAACAAATATAAAAAAATCTACAGAGAAGCCTTCTGAAAGTAATTTTGGCATTGTTGTCCAAATAACTTTTGGCTGTCGTTCTGCTTTCTCATCATGTTTTTATTTTTTGTGAGGTTTGTTTGTTTGTTTGTTTTAGTTTGTTTGTTTGCTTAAAGAAATTACAGAACTTATTACAAGTGAGTAACAGAGCAGGAAGTTTGCTAGGGACAGTTTCTTTTCAACCATTTCAAATAAGGGGGCCTGGAGGGGGAACATGGCCAAGTCTTTTATGCATTAGTAGTAGTTGGACAAAACATCATAATATTCTAGTCCCTTCTGCTGGCATCTGTGAGATAGCATGCCCATCATAAATCTTGAGAAGATTGGTTTTCTTCATGAAATTAGGTTACCCAGAGGTCTTGGCTGTGTGAATACATACGCTGAAACGCAAATTTTATTTAATGACTCTATTTTTTTATAATTTTTTTTTTTCCTTCCCTGTGTTCTGGTGTTCAGGACCAGTTCTACTTGCCAGCCTGCTGCCAGCAAAACTACACAAAAACGCAATAATGAACTATTGAAAAATAAGCTTAAAAACTCTATGGATACTTTATTTTAAGTAATTTACTTGGCAAACTAGTTTGTGTTTTTTTTCTCAAAAATATTTCTTTTCTTTGCAATTGTGTTAAACTATGCAGTTATGTTGACAGTCATACTGAGTGCATGTGTTTAAGCCAATACATAGAACTAAATTGATTTTTTCAGTTTTTGAATTAATTGACAATAGCAATCCATAGAAAATGCATTTAGATATTTTAAAATTTTGTATTAGCTGTTAGCCTGAGTAAGATATTTCAAATTTATGGCACTGAAATCATAAGATGGATTTGACAGATAGTATTAGAGCTACAGTAGGGCTAATTAGCTCTCTGTGTAGCAAAGCTGTAGAAGAAATCTGAACATGAGTGGAAGGAGGTAGAAACTAAGGTAGATGAAGGAAAATGAGCAAATGTTGTGGTTAAAAAAACAGGTGGAAAAGAGGTTGCTCTATGTGGGTTTTGCTACACACCTGCATTTCAGAAATTTTGCTCTACTTTAGCTGACATTTTCAAAGGTGGTTGTGGGCTATAGACAGAGCACAAATCTCAAAAAGGTGCAGAGGAAGTATTTCCTTTATTTTCTTTCCTCTGTAAAAGGAATATCTGTTGACACATGTTCTGCCTGCTGTGATTGGCTGCCATCGAAAGTCCCACAGCTTTCAGAGAATCATAGAATCGTGTTATCATAGCTTGGTGTTTTAATGCTTGCAAGTAACTATAGGTAACTTAAATAATGCTTGAATTCTAACTGTAGAAGTAAAGAACATTAACTTGAAGTATTATGCTTTGCAGAATGTTAGTTTTCATGGATCAGTAGATGAGCAAGGACTTGGGTTATGCTTTCATTGACAAAGATATAAGGAAGTCCGTTCAATATTGACTGCTGAAAGTTCTGAATAAATACAGACATTGATATTTTAGATTTCAATGGGTTAACAATAGAAATTCTTAGCCCAGAGTTAAATATTTTTGATTCAGTAGCTATCTGGAGACTACACATTACAAGCTGATGTTGATCTGTTACATTTTCATGCACAATTGGAAAACCACTATGCCATCATGAAGCACTGTATTGTTAAAGGCCTCTGTGTAGGTATAAAATTTTTTTTGCTGGGAGAAATATATATAATATATTTCTTCATTATCTTCAACCTTTTTTTTCAAAACAAGACATTACAGTGCAAATGAATTCTAAGCTTATCTAAAAAGTGGTGTTTAGATTTTTTCAAGAAGTTTGAAATTTTTATATATATGTGCAACAGAAAAACGTTTATTTTTGGAGATTCTGATGCAGATTGCAATTCATGGTCTATTTATCATAATTCCATTTGGTTTAGACACTCATAACTTAAATTCTACTGACACTTGTGTGATTAAAATTTTCTTAAAAGAAAAGAAAGCAGATGTGCCACAGGATGTCAAATTCAACAGTGACTCAGAAATAAAACTTTTTTTTTAAGGGGTTCAAATTTGAAAGGAATTAAATAGACTGTACTGAAGTAATTTTTGAGCAATAAAATCTGTCAGATATGTTAGAATGCTATCCCTGGTGATACTGATATCTGTGATTCTGCTACTTTTTTACACTGTCTTATCTGGACATTATTAATGCTGTATGCTAGTTACACAAAAGCAATTCTGTTATAGAAAGGTGTAAATGCTGGAGGGAATTATGCAATCTGCTCATGATTAGTGTTAGGTTTTGCTAGAACTAGATTGATCCACCTCTTCTGAGAAAACAAAAAGATTTCCTGAAAAGAAGAATGAAACTGAAAAATTACTATGAAGAAGAGCTAACAAAGCAAACCAAAAAATAAAAAAGCCCCTCAAACAAATAAAAAAACTAAACAACATCTGCCACCACAACAAAAACAGAAAAAACACTATCGAAGAAATAAATGGTTAAAAGTGCAAGGAAGAGTGCCAATGGAAAATTCAGAGTGAAACAGTCCTGGCAGCATGTGTAGCTGCATATAAGTAGCTAAGCAAGAAACAAATGCAAGAAATGCTTTTTCCAAAGATATTACAAGTGACTGGAAATAGTCCTTCCTCCCATCCTTGCCTCACCTTCTTCCTAGAGTGCTCCGAATAGTTGGGCTGAACAGGATCTGGATGCATCTGGCAAGGAAATTATGTGACTTTGGTAGGAAACTGAGAAAGGTGTAAAATTAGACATGTGTGTTTGTGCACACACACAATACTGAGGATGTAGTGTTTTTCCATGTCTCAGAAGGTCCCTTCCTCAAGAAAATGTTTGCCAGCTTTCCAAGAACTGAACACAGGTAGTCAGAATATCCAGACTGAGTGTGTCCTGAGCATGTATCTGTGCACGCTGCTAGATACAACTGCATGAGTGGGCACTTGGTGGAGGAGTCCCCAACACAGCTGGATGATGTTGTTCTGCTCAGCTCAGCTGACTTTCTCTCATCTTGGCTTTTATCTGCCAACCTTTCTCTAGGGGAGGAGCAAGGGGGTCAGGTCAGCTATAATGATAGTGTAGAGAATGTTTTCTTGTGAAGGAAGAACATGCTGGGCCTACACATTGCATCTGACACTTTATAAAAGGGCTTAACTCATATTGTACATGTTATTGTCTCAGTTCAAGTTTGGAAGTCGGATGAGCTGCCCACCAGGGATGCTGTGACCACTGTTCCTTTTTCCAGAAAAAGGACCATCAATAGAAAATGCACTCACTATTCCCACTTAAATAATCATCTGTGTTATAATTGAAATTCTGTTTTTTAATTGATTTTTTTCCTTTCCATCTCTGACTGCGGTGAATTTTGTGTGCGTGTGCAGGGCCAGCACATGGCAGTGGCAGTCATGTGGTGTGGGCACTGCCACTACCAGTACCACACATCCCCAGCACGCTCTGGCTGCTCCGGCCACCATCCCATCTGCATATTGCTCGCACTGTGGTAGCTGGGGCTGAGCTGGTGCGGGGCGGGGCCAGTCCCTGTGCATAAGGCCTGTGGGCACTGCAAGCATGATGGGGCCAGTCTATTTCAGGACTGCCCTGTTGGTGCCTCAGCTGGCAGTGTCCAGTGCGGGGTTAGTGTTGGGAGCCAGCGGTGGCCAGAGCCTGTGGTACTGGTGTGGAAGGCACGGCTGGGATGGACAGCAGGGAAGGTGGCATGGGAGAGCAAAGCATGGAAATCCCACATAAGGGAGACAGCTTGTCCTGCCCTGTGCAAGTGTGAGGGGGATTTCTGAAGTATGGATGATGACCAGTTTCTGGACCAGAATGTTCTTACTCTCTCTTTTGACCCAGGACTGGACGAGGCAGGGTGGCTTCACCCCCTACGTCCCTGCAGCACTTATGGTGCTCACCGGACCGGAGCTCAAACCCCTTGGAGGGAGTTGCCATCCATATCTGCACCTGACTCATCCCAGACTGCATCCCGCCAGAGCTCATGGCCACCATTTGTCATGGTGTGCATCATTTGTTATGGTGTGCATCATTTGTCGTGGTGGCCACTTTCTCATGACCACAGGACTAGACAAATTTTTAAAAAAATTGTCTGCAATGAAGAGAGGGTGTTTCTTTTTGTTCTTGGGTTATTGTTTTGGTGTTCTGTGTTTTGTCATGTGTATATAGATATGGAGTTATATATACTTATTAGAAGAGCTGTTGTTTCCTTTTCTATATTTTCTGGCCTCTTATTTTCAAATTTATATTGCACAATTGTCTTAAAACTAAGACAAACTGTTAAAGTAATACCTGGTGTATGAATAAATAAAATTTAAAAAAAAAAATCTCTTCAGACACTTCTTCTCACCAAGGAATATGGTAGCAGTTTCACAACATCTTGCCAGCAGGACAGAATGTAGGAGATAGAGTGAAGCCTTTACGCTACTTTGAAGAAGAGCTGATGGGCAAGCGTAGCTGGGAGAAGATGAGACTGAATGTGGATGTCCAGAGTTTATCACTGATCTGTACTCCTCTCACAGAGATAAAGGTGAGCAAAAATACCCCTTAGTAAGACTCCCTTCATCAATGGTTCTGGACAGTAACATTAACTGTTGGAACAAAAGCTGTCTCCCTGGCCATGTCTTGTCTGTTCTGTATGTTTTACCATTTAACCATTTCATTTCATCTCTTCCTTACTATAACATTATGAATGCTTAAAGAGCACAAAAGGATTTTAGAGGATATCTGCTTGTCTCTTCCCTTTAGTATCTGATCATAGAGCCATTGCCTATAGATTCTTTTTGAAGTTGCTGGTAACATCTGCCTCCACAGCTTACTGCAGCAATGTCTTCCTGAAGTTCACTACTTACTGCATAAAGAAACACTTGGGTATTTTAAATTAATTTCTTTATGCTTCACAGCTTTCTATAAAATATATTGGCTTTTACAAAACAAACTATAAAATAATGAGTTTTAAATCCATCTAACTGTTTGGAAAACTTGAAAAAGAAAGATTAAGGGGCTCATGTTGCTATAAACCAAATTATTATTTAGAGTTGTCATAGTCTTCATAAATAATATTTGGTTTATAAATTCTGATTTGCTGTCACGGTTCTACAAAACTCAACAATTTTCAAATAGGAACCTACTGGAAATATTAAAGAAATTTAATAGAATATAATGAAGTAATTTTTGAGTGATAAATTAATAAATCTTGTCATATACGTTTGAATACTGTCCATAGCAACTTTACCTTGGCACTGTAATGGTATAACGTTGTCCAAGTGAAGTGAAGGTTCATGTTGCAGTGACAGGTTCCATACCTGAGGTAATTGGTTCACAATTGCTGTAATGCCAAAAAGAAATATGTAACATGTTCATGCAACAAATTGTCCCTCAATATACAGACAGAATTTCAAGTGTTCTGAATGTAAATATACAGCACAGTGTAAGGGTTTGGGTTTTTTACATACCTGATGTATTTTGGTTTTTAACTTTTAGGCCAAGACAAATGGGCAGCCAATCTTAACAAATGAGGGTTAGATAAATTATTTCCAACTCATTAATCAGTTTAATATGGTGCTATGTAATTTTAAAAGCATCTCTACAAGAATCACTCATAAAATTGCCCCCTCACACACTCTATTTACTTAATATTAGAGCCAAAGCATCCTTATCTATGGCTGAAACGTTCGCTTTATTATGTTTATTGTATGTTGAAGGAATTATACTGAGTCACAGAAAAATGGCACTAATCACTACAAAGAACAGTTTGGTTACTTCAAAGTAGAAGCCACTGAGATTTTGTTTCCTATTCTGTGACCAGAGAGCCTAAGTTCCAAAGAAACAGTAAGGTATCCTTCCTAAATATTCTTCTGCAAACTCCAGCAATATGAGCTTGTGTGATTTGCCAAGTTAGGTTCTTAAGTTTAGGTTCTTTGGTTTATATTGTAGGGGTTTGTAATGGGTTAACCTTGGCTGGCCGCCAGGTACCCACAGTCTCCTTAACCCCTTTTTCCCCC
>VXBA01003162.1:38904-86956 GCA_013399895.1 Serilophus lunatus
GGTATGGAATATTCCTTTGGTCAGTTTGGGTCAGCTGGCCCACTTGTGTCCCCTCCCAAAATCCTGCCA
The DNA here is from genome assembly GCA_013399895.1 of Serilophus lunatus. Lineage (NCBI taxonomy): Eukaryota > Metazoa > Chordata > Aves > Passeriformes > Eurylaimidae > Serilophus > Serilophus lunatus. Next base: position 38,974 of record VXBA01003162.1, read on the forward strand.
TCAGTTGGGGAAGTCCCAGTACTGTGCTCAGCAGCAGCCAAAACACTGGCATATTATCAGCACCACTCCAGCCACCAATGCACAGCACAGAGCTGCTGTATGGGAAATGGGCTCCATCTCAGACAGACCCAATACAGGGTTTTATTGTGGAGTTTGTTGGTTTGGTTTAGGTAGAGTTATTTGGCTTTTTGTTCTTAGAAGGGGTCAAACCCCCCACAATATTGCTGAATTTTTGTGTAGTGATACCATTAAGAAGATATTCATTATTGTTAGTGAAGCCAAAAATTCAGTTCAATTCTTAATCCAAAGTTTTGATACAATTCTAGAGAATAAGAAGCAGTGAAAAAAAAAAAAAAAAAAAAGAAGCAATTGCCTTTAGAGAAAATCACGGCAACCCAATTGCAAATTCAGTACAAGTTGTGCTAATCTTTTTACAGTGAATAACAGATGCCTTTTAAAGAAACAGGAAAGTTAACTAACCACAGACAAGCAGAATCAGACCATTAAAGAACTCCACAGAGCAAATAATGGAAGTGAAATTCTGAATCACTGATGGTGAACTATTGATATTCCTGCAGTGGAGTGAAAAATATTGATGGACAAAAGCCCAAAGACTCAATTCAAATCAGACTTCCTTGAATTTAGGAGCTGTTTAACACAGAATATATAATTTGTTGCTTGTCAGACTTGGTCGTGTCATATATACAAATGAAATAAATCTATCAAATTACTTTCTAAAGGGTTTCAAAACTTTCCGTAAAAGTTACTAGGAGTAATTAATTTCAGAGAGCATCTACCTACCTTAGAAATATAACATCTACCCTCATAGTGACACATGATACTGAGATACTTGAACAGAAATTAATTGCTTGCAGCAAGTGCTAAGTGCAAATAGTTCATTTAGATATCACACATCCTGACAGTCAACTGCTAAAGCAAGAACAACTCATTAAGGTTTTGCAGTGTTTTACAGCTGATGATTTTTTATTCTTGGAATTGAGAGATTAAACCAAGTTAAACTACACTTGATGAAAAATAAATGTATATAGAAAAAAAGGGAAGATGCAATGGTTAAAATGTTGTTATGATTTTGTGGTGACATTTTTAGAAATCAATCTTGCTGATCTGTGGCAGTTCCCTGAAATACGGCTTAAACCCAAATAGCTCTAAGCACTAGCTCTACTGTTATTATGTGAACAGCATCCCTGGACTGTTTTAAAATCATGGATGAGCATGATTTCCTGACCTGCTGAATTCAGATCTAGTAGTTTTTTGAATCAGTAATCTTTGAGGGAGTCAACAAGGAATTGTGCTCTGCAAATGTCTTTAGAAAGTGTTTTATTAAGAATGAATGCTATGCCTGCCATGTTGTCCATGTGCATTTAGCCAAACTTTGGTTAAAAAAAGATATTGGGAGCTTGGCCGAAGAAAAATAAAATTAAAAAAAAAAAAATAAGGCGACTAGATTGTGATAGTCACAAAGTTGCCACAGTTATACTTTCATTTCTATGTGAGTTTTTTAGCCTTTTCTAAACTGACTCAAAATTGACACAAAATACCAAAATAATGTTATTTTCCGAAAAGTCAGATGTAAAAGAGTCAAAGTTTGTCAAGAAATACTTGAGCTTAGAGATACCTTTAGAGACAAGAAGTTACTAATGATAATGACAAAAATCTAAATGCATTTTTGTTCAAGATTCTAATGGTCTTTTTCAAAGGCCATTCTGATTATTTGCATCCTAGTGCTCAGCTGTGATTTCGTGTAAAGCTGTACTTTGTTGTTAATGATGGAAACAACTGGCATGATTCTGTTAGGAGATGACAAGGCTTTTCACTGTGAGGTTTTTAGTTTAAATGTTAATTGTTGTAGGTATTCCTGTCTGTGTAGCAAGTCCCATGCTGATTCCCATTAATCCATAGCTTGCAGAATCAGAACAAAGTTGAAAGGTGCCTTCAGGATCTTTTAATGTATAGGTACTCCGTCTAATAACTTCTTGAGCACTGTCTGAATGAAAAATCTATCAGCATTTTAGTATACTGGGAGTACTTCAGATTTCAGAGTATGTATTTGAAGGACATATGATTTTGTAGCATGCTTTTGTCATGAGCCTAAGCACATCCCTGCCTGACTTAATAAAACCAATGTAGGAAATGAAGTTTATTTTCAGTGAGTGAGTGCCTGTTATCTCTGATGTGGGCATGAAACAACTGTGTTCTGGGAAATGAAGCAACGGATAAGGAAGAAATAAAATACAAAGATGTTATCTGTTAGAATGATCTAAGGGTTACAAGCATGGAAACTGCCAGCTAAACAGAGGTCCATGCATATACACCACAGCAGTCCTGAGCTGAACCATGTCCCCATTCCTTCTGCCCACATATTCAGACAAGAAAAGCAAGCAGGAGGGCAGGAAAAGGCAAAGTAATTGTTCCTTTGCTGTGCCTCTGAATATCAGGCAGAATCCTCTTTACTTTTAAAGTGGTAAAAAAAATTTTGAGGTATTAGGCTATCTTCCCAGATGGAACAGTTAAGAAACAGAACAGAAAATTAATACCTGCTGTAGGTGACTAAAGTCCTAGTTCAAAGTTTGTATCTACATTAATGACATTTTTGCTCCACCTACTGGTAGGAAGGTTTGGAGACTTCTGAATTGCCATCAGGCGCTTGCACCTCCTTCTTCAACTAGTCCTCTTGTTCAGATTGGAAAATTAAACAGCACTGTGCAGAAAAAAAAAAAAAAAAAAAAAAAAAAAAAAAAAAAAAATTAAAAAAAAAAGAATGTTGAAGTCTTTTTCTAAAATTTGAAGTGAGAGAGGAATTTTTATTTTAAGGGGTCATATCTCAAAATGTGAAAACAGAGAAGTGTTTCCTGTGGTGAAGATGTCTGATGCTCATAATTTTGGAGGGCAAAATAAAGAACAAAAACAGCTCCCTACCCCCCAAAATAAGCAAAATGCCTCTCCAAAACATTCTACAACTTTATACATTATTTAACATTGTAGCTAATAATTGGTTTATTATCTAAAATCTGTCTTACTCTGGCAAAGCAAAAAACTTTGTCCTTACGTCATCTCCCTTTCTTGTCTTATTGGCATAAGGGAGCTGGCAGTCATTCTGAAATGTTGGTTTGATAGCAGAGAGCATGCTTCAGTTCTGATGGCTCATTATGCCACATTTCTTGATTACTGGGTGATGTCAAGAAAAATAGGACTTCTGAGTTTATTTGCACAGCTGTTATGATTAGTTATGCTTGGTTTGAAGCCAGGAGATTCTCAAAGGTTTACTCTGCTGTTCTGAAGTTCTTAGCTCACTGCTTCTGTCTTATTAGAATGATCTCCAAACACTGATTTATTGGATGTATTGTTTCATTCTTGTTCACTGGACAGAAGTCAATGAATAAGCTTCTTTGAGAATTACTGATTCAACAGCCACAGATTTCTAATTGCAAGCTGAGGTCTTCATGAGGACACTATGCAGTAATTTAATGGCAAATCTTTAACAAGTTTTATGTGATGAAGTTCATATCATTGTATAAATCAATTTGTAGTTTTTTAAATGGGAAAAAAAATCACAAGCTCAGTAGTAGCTGAAGTTTCATTGACATTTTCTAGATTCTTGCAGTTGTGCTAGATACAATGCTTGCTGTTTGCACCAGGACACACAACACAACAGGTAAGATTGGTAGGGATATTTTGAGATTATCTATACCCATACTCTTACCGAAGTAGAATTAGCTAGAACAGGTTGCTCAAGGCTGTGTGCATTTGGATTTTGAATATCATCAAAGAGAGACACCACAGGCTCTCTGAGCAACATTTTTCAGTGTTTGATGGCTCTCAACATAAAGAAGCTTTTCATACAAACAATTTCATATCACAACAAGTTATGCTGGTACTTCATCATACAAATATCTTAGTGAAGTATAAAGCGAAGTACTCCTGTATCCTCTGCAGGACTGGATCACCATGACTAAAATGGCAGTAGGAATTGGGCTGCCTAGTGCAGGACTGGAGGTGGAAAACTTGTGTCTATGAGTCTGCAAACAGAATCGGAAAACACCACTATGCTTTTGTCTCACACTTATTCAATGAAGAAACTCTCACTGTGCTCACACCCCTCACTGAAGTTCTTCATATCTTTGATTCTGTACACTCCCTGAGCTGTCTTTCTGAGGCTGTCCACAATTCCACAAGTGTTAACAGCAGTTTCTGAGCCTAAACAAAGGCTAAACAAAGAATCAACCAGACTATTGTCCTCTAGATATAATGCAGGAGAAAAAGATAAGTACTTCTCAGCACTTTTAACATGAATAGATACCACCTTTTACAGTCATCAAGGCTCTGGAAATGTCTTCTTACAGAATGAAAGTGTATAAATTCCAGAAAACAGATGAAATTCAGATGCCACTGAAAAAAATGTTAGCTATTTTTAGATATAAAACTTTTATGCATTAAATTCTTATAAGCTACTTCTAGGAATTGGAGGACAATGCATAAAGACTAGCCCTGGGGAGAAAAACTTGGAAATGTTTGTGGATGAAGAGCTCAATTCAACAATGTGCAATGTACACTTTCAGCCCAGAAAGCCAACCATATCCTGGACTTCATCAAAAGCAGTGTGACCAGGAGGGCGAGAGGGTTGATTCTGCCCCTTTACTCTGCTCTGATGAGACCCAATCCAGAACACTGCATCCAGCTCTGGGTCCCCAGCACAAGTAAGATGTGGACCTGTTGGACAAGTCCAGAGGAGAGACAGAAAGTTGACTGTGAAAGTTGATTAAAAAGAAAAGAGCGCTGGAGTACCTCTGCTACGAACACAGGCTGAGAGAGTTGAGGCTGTTCAGCCTGGAGAAGAGAAGGCTTCAGGGAGACCTTTTTGAGCCTTCCAGTATGAAAAAGGAGATTACAAGAAGGTTGGAGAGGGTGATAGGACAAAGGGAAATGACCTTGAGCTGAAGGAGGATAGGTTTAGATGAGATATTGGGAAGAAATTCTTTACTGTGAGCATGATGAGGCTCTGAAAGAGGTTGCCTTGAGAGGTTGTGGGCTCCCCATCACTGGAGAGGTTCAGGTTGGACAGGGCCCTGACTTACCTGGTCTAGTGGAAGGTGTTTCTGCCCATGGCAGGAGTGTTGGAACTGAATGATCTTTAAGGTCTCTTCAAACCTAAAGCATTCTATGGAGTCTGTGATACTATGATTCTATCTTTCTATGAACTGACTATAAACTGATTAGTACTGACTGATTTTGATTTCCTTCCTATAGTGTCCGTTAAGAGATTGACTGCACATATCTAAAAAATAGATGCTACATTCTTTCACTGAAGATGAGGCTCAAATGAATAATTATAATATGAATAAATAATTCAAATAAATAATTCAAACGAATAACTCAAATGAATAATTATATGTCAAATCTAAAGCAACTGGTGAATTTTTAGGGGTATTCATCAGAGAAATTACCTTTTTAGGTATTAACGGGCCAGTTTAAGAAATAGCTATGTTAGATCTGAATTTATTCTTGATTCTGTGGTACCACATGCTTTGTGTGGCTATGGTAGAACAGGAAATGCACACTTATACATATGAACAAGCACATACACGCACAACAGAAAAAAACTCACATTGCATTTTAGAGTTGTAATATACTAATCTCAATTATATAAAAGAAAGTAATTACTGAGTTACAGAAGTAATATAGGGTAAATTGCAAAACAAGAAGTGATGTTTTCTCTCTTAAAAAACAGAGAGAGACCTACTGACGTTTAACTAGTGGCATTGATCAGGTGCAAATGAGTGACACAATGCTGCAGAAATTTTTCTCCCTCTGTCCTGTCCTTTATTCTGCTTCTTGTAGGGGTTATGGTGGTCTAGATCTTCTCAGTGGTAGCTCTAATTCCTCTAAAATGATGGAGATCTCAAAGGGCAAGGACAAGTTATTTCTAGTTCTATTGAACACTTTTTGTTCCAGTGTTTGGCTTAATGCCACCATTTCTGCTATGCATACCTAGCATGAGAAAGGAAAAGAAAAAAAAATTAACAAGCAGTAAAAAGTTTTGCTGTGGGTGGACACCATTTTCTCTAAGATAGAGTTACCTCTGTTCCTGATTATGTCTTTTGTGTTTTCAGTTTATAAGGATGTTTATGCATGTCAGATAGACAGGCTTTGTTCTTTTCCTATTGCCCTAAAACTGATCGTCCCAGCTTTCAAGATTACATTTCTTTACCAAAAAGTAATACTGAAATTTTTTCACTGATGTTTATAGCCTTGCAGATCTTTGTTATCACCCATATTTCAAACCCTCTTTATGTTCTTGTGTTTGTAGTCCTGGAGGGCACTGCAACATAACAAGAGTGACAATCCTGTCAACCACTAGTTAGAGATGGAAGGGTTTGTAAGAAACAGGCTGAAGCCTTTTTTTTTTTTTTTTCTCTGAAGAGACGTCTGTTATGATGTAAGGTTTTTATTGACACAGATTGAAATATACTCAAAAAACTATCTGCTTTTCCAGAGCATCAGAATCTTACCATTGCAATTAAGATAACTGAGTTTTGACAAAAAATATCAGTAATATTAGAAGAGCTCAGTAGATTCTAGAAAACTGATTAAAAATGCAGTAATACATTTCTATGTTTTTGACTATTATAGCACCACTGAAATGAATTTGAAAATGCATCTCAATGTTATTATATCTGTTCTATTATGATGATGAAGCTTTCTTAGCAGAGTGATCCAACACTATAGAAAATTAACTCAGTGCCTTAAGACTTGGATGATCTTAAGGTGGCACCTTTTTTTTTTCTTTTGAGCAGAAGAATGGATCATTTGGACAATTAAAAATATTATGCATTTGAAAATGTTGCATAAACATAAAAAATAATTAAAGTTTTATTTAACTTTAACTAGTTGGGGATATTTGAAATCATGTGAAAGCTTTCAGGAAAACGGATTTTTTTCTGCTGAGAGTTCTAACAGGAAAACATCGAAAGTACCAAGGTTCAGTATCTTGGGCTGGCCTTAGATAGAGGAGCAGTACTGATATTGTAAGATATATTGTTAACATTTAATTTTCTGAAGACTGATATGGGTAAACGACATTTTTAAAATCTATGAACAGCAGTAGCTAAAGAAACTGAAAAAAATAGGGCTCTGGAATGCAAAGGAAGAGTCAAAGGAGCAATGCAGTGATGCAGACAGAACTTTACAGATGCATTTAAAACTGGTAATGCAGGAGTAAAACAGAATTTATAGATGAGCTTGCAGGATTTTTAAGCTCTTTTGCTATGGATAAGTGTATGGATAGAGCAGGAAGCAGATTTAGAGCATGTGGGTATGAGTGCTGATGCAGAAATTAAATGAAGGAAACCAGTGCTCCTACAGAGTAATTGATGTTCAGATTTATAGTCTCAATATGAAGTTCTTCAACCCTAATGCCCTTATTGTATGGTGGAATTATATTCCATGTTTCAATGAAGTGTGGTCCAACATAAGAAACTGTGCTTTTTATAACCTGTACTTACAGAAATTAACTGTTACATGAATTTTATTATAAATTTATGGTCTTATAAATATTGGAAATTTTGTGGTTAAGAATATTTTAAGTGTGTATATTTCCTTTTATCCTTTGCCAGGATCTGTTACAGCTTTAAAAAAATGATTGAAAAAAATATCCTGCTTATGACTGCTGCCACTTATTCTTAGAGAACAAGGTTATTCATTCTGCATTTTATTCCTCAACACAAAAAATGTCTAACTCTTTTCCCCCTTCATTTTAGTAGAAACCAGAAATACAAATTTGACATAGATTTTTTATATTTTCTTTCAAGTTACGAGTAATTAATTTTTTCTGTTTCCACATTTTCTTGTTGAACAAAGGTTTTTTTCTAACTATGTACCAAACTAAGAAATCTTTATTTAATGAATTGCTTTAGAGTACTCTTAATCACCTTACCCTCATGCAAAATTCTACTGAAGTTAAAGAAACTGTTCTGGCAGAAAGAAGATGTAAACTCTTGGCCAAGAATTTATCTCTTCATGCAACTATCGAGGAAGAGAAAGACAGGTTCAAACCTCATGAAGTAGCATGTGTTAATCTTCTCCTGTTAAAAATTGTATTACATTTTGATTGGCATGTAACTTGGAGCTTACAACTTTTTTTTTTCTGCAGATACTCTATTAAAAACCAATTAACTTTCAGTGTAATCAGGTATTTAACTTATCAGTTACGCAGTGAAAAATGTTGGGGGTGATAGCAATGACAAACAGGCTTACCAACTAATCGGCTGTCTAATTAATTTGAAAGTCTTTCATGTTTGATAAAAATTACGCATCATATCAACTGCTTTAAAGTCTGGTAAAAAATATACCTGTAGAAAAGCCTTCGGGAAGGTTTGTCTTGAAATATATTCAAGAGGAAGCTGAAGGATGCAAGGATGTTATGGTACAAATGGTTTTGGTTTCTTCTTTCTTATGTAACCTTCCTCAGAGGTTAATAGAAAAATCTAAAAAGAAAAAATGATTTTACTAAATTTCATTAATAAAAAACCTTTTCGATGATGTTCCAAGACAGACCTGCATCTGTAATCAGGGAATATTTAATTTCCTGGTGATTTAAGGACTAATACTTTTCTAACTAACACTTTTTTCCTTTTGTTTATAAATATGATAGCTTTTTTATCCCCAACAGGCAACTATTGGGCAGAGTTTGGGTATCAGCCACTGCAGGATGTCCTGTGTGGGAGGTGATCAGGAGCTACTCTTTGACAGTCAAGCCAGGTCCAGTTGACTTGGCAACAAATAGAAATAGTCCACTGCACACTAAAACTTCAATATGAGGAGCACATGGCACCACTCACTGTTTAAACATTATTAAGAAATAACAGTAGATGTGGGGAATAGAAGACATGAAAAGAAAGATATGAGAATACACAGGGCACAAAAATGGAGATACACAAGGAGATGTAAAGAGGCATATTTTGCAGAAACCAGAGAAGAAAGTGCAGGAGACACATGGAATAAGATGTTTCTGGGAATGCAGTGGGACACACATTCTTGAAAGAAGATGATCCATGCTGGAGGAAGTCTGAGGGACTGAAGGTGTCATGAGAGACTGCAGATCAGGGACAACCCTGAGGTAATGCAGCCTGTGCTAGAGCTGACTGCAGAAAATTATGCAAATGGAGACTAGAAAAAGTCAAGAAGATGTGTTAAACTGAAGCTGAGCCTATGAAGCTGGGAGCTCTGTTTTGACGCTGCAAGAATTTATGGGAGATATAAGTATATTAATATCTAGTGGAAGATTTAGACAGACATTGCTCAACTTGAGTGTCTCCTGTCTCTATAGTCTGGGTGACCTGACTGTCTAAGAAGAGCATTAAAAATGAAATACTTTTAGAGAGCAAATGCAAGTCAGGCAACTGAAGTAGGCAACATTATCCTGATCTGCCAATCCATCCTTTCCTTAGGTTGCCTCTTTCGGAAGCTGAATAGATAGCTAAACTGGATATTAATCAATGATTTCAGTTTTGGTTTGCCTCCTGGGCTATTAAAAGAAATTGTAAAAGATTTTTAGAATACCTTAGAAGAGATAGGGATTAGTGGCAATTTAGTCACAAGCCAAGTTCACAGGCAATTGTGGATGTGGCTCAGAAGTTCCTTCTTTAGTGACAGCTGAGAATAGTGGTAGTTTTCTTCACAACACAAACTTACCTGTGAGGCATTCTTTATTTCAGAAAAGTATCTAAACCAAACACTAGATTACACAGAATGTGCCTACAACTAGCCACTGGGAAGCGCAATTATGGATCACTGAAAATTTTCCAGATGTTTGATATCTACAGTAAAATAAAAGTGCTCCAGTCAAACTATTAAGAGAAATTATATTACATGGGTATCTCTGTTTTGAAGGATTTTAACATGTGACCTTTTTTTGCAAACATCTGTTTTTGAATGGACTGGTTTTTAGTTCATAATTTATAAAAAATTCAAAGCTCACTATTGAGGACTGCAGCATGACTGTATTAGGATACCAGATTGGAGAGGGGTTTTGACTTTCCTTTTTATTCCTAGGAATTTATAAAGTTCTGACTAATATTAAGCACATCAAAAAGGATTCCACTCTGCACATCCCTCCAGCCTGTAGAGGTACACCAGAACTAAGAAAAATTGCAAAGATTGCTTACGTTACAAATACAAGCATTGTATTTATCATGATATAGAATGTTGTATGCCTAAACTTATGTACGCACAGGCACATACATCTCCTCTCCCAAAGACAGTTAAATTTTGTACTTCTATCACTTGATTCAGCAGGTTACTCATGGACTGTGCTTTCTGTGATCCTAGTTGGTCTGGCAGGAGCTGTGCAGTCCTGACATTCTCAGTGTAGATTTTGATCTCTACTGAGATCCTCTCTGCTCCATTGCTTTGCTTTATTCCTGGGCTTTTCCAGATATAAATATGAACCATTTGCATTACAAGCATGTTTCTAGGTGTTTCATCGTTTCCAAGTAGTTTTTGGCTGTTTCTTGGTGATGTCTCTTCATCTTAGTTTAAACAGTCAGCTGTATATCATTCAATCTCACTGCCCTCTGTAGGACCATTTCCATGCAAGAGCACAACTTCTCCAGTTCTATCCTCAGGAAAGTTCTGTCTTTGATTTTGCACCAATCTGAATATCACAAGCCACAGGAAATATATGATAATGTGCAAACCTCCAAGTGTTTCTAGGTTTAGGCAGAACTTGGCAAGGGCTTTCCAGGAAGAACCTTTGAAACTGAGGACCACAGTTAATTCTGAATCTTGCACTAGCTGTCTATCTGTAGGTCATCTAGTTTTTAAGGTTTTTGTAATAGGTTTTTGAGAAATTCTTGCAAGGCCCTGTTTGCTATAACTTACAGATACATAAAAAAATTAGTCCAGAGTAGTTTCATCTGAATAAACATGACTGGTTAAATATAACAACTTGTTAGAAATCTCTAATGAATTGCTAAAAGTATAGACTTACATCTTCTAAGTCCTGATGTACTCCCATGCTGCTAGAGGAAGTTGTGTCTGTTCATTTCAGTGATTAGAAAGAGTATACTTTAAGTTTATTTTAACATTCACGACAGTATTGTGTAATATTCATAGAAGATTTTAGAAAGCTAGCAAAAATGTGATGTAATTATTTTTTGCTATGTATATTGAGTCTACTTGGATGGATGTGGAGAACAAGTTTTCATACCTGAATATGATTGAAACTATGGTGCTCAGACAGAATCTCACCCAAGGGAGGAATACAAACCCAATGCTCTAGAAAAGATATAGGATTAACAGGGAAAGCAGGGAATTTATGCAGGAACAGGTTGCGTAAAAGCTCTATGCTTATGTCATATGAGGATGCTTTAAAAGCTTCATGAGAAGATGATCAAGAAACACCAGATTAGTCTTCTTGTTTAAAAAGCATTGAATTTAATATAAGAAAAGTATAATAATAATGTTTCTCAAGCTGTTCAAATAGTAGGTAATGTGCTACACAAAAATACACAAAAAACTCCCCAAGTCTGACAATCCAAATTTGAAATAAGCATATTTTAGTGCAGGTAATTTTGAAATGCTTCAGGCAACTCTTCATTAATCACTAACTTAAATACTTAAAGAGAATCCCATTAACAGTATAATCTTTTTTTTTTTTTATTCAAGAGAAAAAATTAGATTTGTATTTGGTTACCATAACAGGAACAAATTCAGGAACAAATTTCCCTTTTCGACTAAAATTTATCTTTAGAGCTGTATTAGGGAGAACAAAATCCACTTGCAGTGTAATTTTCAGATGTACTTATTTTCTTTACTTTTCTTCTTTAGCCTTTTTGTCACAAATAAAAAAGCTTTTATTGAGTAGAGCATTTAACCCCTTTCTCTCACCATCAAACTTGGCTGGCATGAATCTTTCAGCCATACTATAAAAGATGCTTGTTTTCTACTTGGCTGCCATAACTTATCTCCTTTCTGAGAAGTTTCTTTCAGTTTCATTCAGGCCTTTAGCATATGAGACAAAACTTCTTAATGACACAGACAGTGGAACTGAGTGCAAACTCAGCAAGCTTGCAGATGACACCACATTGAGTACACAACTGATACATTGGAGGGGCAGGAGGCCATCCAGAAGGATCTTGACAGGCTTCAGGAATGGATGCTTGTGAACCTCATGCAGTTTAACAAGGCCAAGTACAAGGTCCTGCACCTGGGTCAGGGCAATCACAGTATCTGTGCAGTCTGGGGAACAATGGGATTAAGAGCAGCCCTGCAGGAGACTGGGGGACACTGGCAGGTGGAAAATTGGACATAGGCCAGCAGTGCAAGTTTCCAGCCTAGAAAGTTGTATCTTGGGCATTAAATGGAAATGTCTGCAGCAGGTCATGGTAGGAAATTCTCCTAGCTCTATTCTGCTTTCGTAAGGCCTCGTCTAGAGCACTGCATTCACTTCTGGAGCCCAGTTCTGGATACAAAGGAGACATGAACCTGTTAGACCTGCTCTGGAGGAAGGCTGCAAAGATGTCCAGAATGCTGGAACACCTCTCCTGCAATGACAGTCTGATATTTAGGGTTGTTCTGCCTGGATAAGAGATGGCTTTGGGAAAATTTATTTTGGCTTTTTAATATATAAAAGGAGACTTATAAGAAAGAAGGAGAGAGACATTTTACCAAGGCCTGCAGTGACAGGACAATGGACAATGGTTTCAAACTGAAAGAGGACAGATTTAGATTTGATGTAAGGAATAAGTTCTTTTACTGTGAGAGTGGTGAGGCACTGGAACAGATTGTCTTGGGAAGTTGTGGTCACCTTGTCCTGGAAGTGTTCAAGACCAGGTTGGTGGGGGTTTGAGAAAGCTGGTCTAGTGGGAGGTGTCACTGCTCATGGCAGCAGGGTTGGCATTAGATGGTCTGTAAGGCCCCTTCCAACTCAAATCATTCTATGATTCCATGATTTATTCTGTGATTGGTGGTTCAGCTTTGTTTAATTTAAATAGTTACATATTTGAGGTTTTAATTTCTAATAGATTGAGTGCAGCTGTTAATAGTAACTCGACTGAAATTACTGCTGCAGACTAAAATTACTCTAATTTTAATCTGAACTGTACTACAAATTGCCAGACTAGGTGTAAGGAAATACAGAAATTGAAATAAATATGTGATGTCAAGCATGTTTTAAACATAAGTCTTCTATAATTAAATTCAACCTTATATTTCTGTACAAAATATTGCTGAAATTGAGCCATGCTTACACTGCCCTTATTCATGTTACTTTGATTTCTAATCTAAAAGCATCTCCAAATTTCATGCAAAAAAAATGTATATTTATTCTGCTAATTCAGGCATATGATGAATTATTAAGATGAAAACTACCCTCTCCCTTCCCTGTATTCAATAAAATTTTTGACTTTCAGCTTTATGCTTTGAACAATAATTAGTTCCCAGACCCTTTGTTTGACTGAAGTCAGCAGAGAGATGGAGGGACAGTGACAATTATCAATAATGTGTCTCTCTACAGGTTCTCAAGCAAAATCAATGTATTAATATGCTGGACCCCACTGAATGAAACACAATATTTCTGTGCTACAAACTGGGAGTCCTAAAAGAATACAGCTGCTTGGATTCAGATTCAAGGATAATATTATCATTGTAGCTGGGATTAAGAAACAAAATAATGTAAAATTATCCTTTGTTCACTCAGTATGCTTAGGTTGTGTTTTTGTGAAGTTGAGTTCTATATTTGGTTTTTGTATATGTTTTATGAAAATTTGCACTGAATAATAGTATACTGTAAGAGCAGAATGAGATTTCTTTTCCTATGATACCAATAGCAAAGATGCAGTGAAAGCAAATGCTATTCAATGTAAATATGTTTTCAAAATACCTGTCACCACTAATTGGCAATTCCACTGCTTGCTCAGGTAAAACTGTGTGAGCACCTCAACTTGTTGATTAGGAAATCTTCTAGGGATCTTGATTTATATGGGTAGAGGTATTGCTCTGGAGGGGGGTGGAATGAATGATCTGTCACACATTCTGCCAAATTAAACTCAATTCTGATTATCATCAAGAATAAAATATGTTATCCAACACTTGTCTAAAATATATCCTATTATTCAGGTATAGACCGTGCTGCCCAGAACCTATTTGTACTTCTAAGTACCAGACATGATAAAGTTATCCTAAAATGACCATTAAAAAACCCCACGAACAAAATACTTGCAAATTTTAGAATATTCAACTTAAATTTAACAATCAGAAGAGGTCTAAAAGTTTTTCCAACTGGTGTTCCTGCAAATTAAGTATTTGGTTAATTTTGGTAGGTTCAACTTCATGGATTTTCTAGTTATCAATATCTTCAGGTTCCAGAAATGGCACAGGATGAATGTAAAGTATTATTGCTCTGTGTTATAGCAAAAACACATTTGGTATGCCACAGCATTTTTAAGCAATATGTGTATAAGAAAGTAATTGGAATTGTTCACTTTAAAACAAGGCCTCCTTCACAGTTCAATGAAAGAGGCATTTCTCCCATTAAGAGGTGACGGCTCTTGCTATGCCTGTGGCAAGTGAACAAAAACTGGGACAACAACACTTGCTTCAAAGCCTGTAACTTGTCATATTCAGGAAGAGTCGAGAGAGGGTGAGGAAGAAAGAAAGAAAGCACTGAGGAATTTGAGGAGGTTACCTGCATTGCTTTATACAGCAGCATCCGACATCAAGTCCTTTCAGGCTCTTGTTCTTTTTGAGGCTAATTATAAGTTATAGTTCAATTTATTATGAAAAGTAAACTGAAAACTGAAAGAAAACACACAAATTCATGTCAAAGTGTTTCTTATCTTTTTGTGTATGTAAGTCAAAAAGTTCCCTGTAGCTACTGTTAGTTTTGTTCTATGGGATTTAGCTGCAGCCTGAAGAAAATTAAAGACTGTGCTCCAAAGAGTGCAGTAGGAAATGGAAAACACTGAAGAAAGCAATGAAAAAATCCCCATCCTGTAATTCTTTACAGGATGATTGAGATTGGAAAGGATCTCTTGAGGTCATCTAGGCCAACTTCCCTGTTCAAGCAGGGGCAGCTTAAGCAGGTGGTTAATTATGTGTCTGGATGGGTTTTGACTATCTCCAGGTGTATAGACTCTATCACTTCTCTGGGAAACTTACACCTATCTTTCACCACTGTCTCACCATAATTATTTTCTTGTATTTAGATGTACTTTCCAGTGTTTCCATTAGTACCCATTTACTCATCCTGCTACTGGACACCCCCAAGTAAAGTCTGTCTCCCTCGTCTTCATTCCCTCAAAAGCAGGTATTTGTATACATCAATAAGATCCTTCAGAGCCTCCCCTTCTCCAGGCTAAAGTGTTACAGCTCTCTTAACTGTTCCTCACATGATAGATGCTTCAATCTATCAATTTTTTTTTGTGTCTTTGTCAGGTTCGCTCCAGAAAATTCTTATCTTAAACCACACATGTGATCTGGTTTATGTACGGAGATCCTATTAGCAGAATGAGGTTGTTGCTATTATGTTTTTGGAAAGGTTGTTTGTTTTTTTTACCAAGTTATGTTTGCTGTCTAGGGACAAAAACAATTTTCATCAGCAAAGAGTGGGATCAAAACTATAAAGAATAAAATTTTAGAAAATATTTTATTAGCTGCACAATATGCTTCAGAAAAGTTATCTGGTTTTGGAGCAGTTACTTTAAGAAATAGTGAGATGGTGTAGAGGGAGTTGGTTTTTTAAGGTCAGGTGACCTATGTTCTGTGACCTTTGTTACCTACTAATCACACCACGCTCATGTTTTCTGATTATTAGTATATTCTGGGGAGGACTGAAATCTAAACTGGATGTTCCAATGTAGTAGGAGATCAAATAAACGAATTTTTAACTGATTAATTCCTTAATAATAACTAATACAAGTTCTTGGATGACTAAATTCATAAATAATTAGTGTTCTGATATCTCTGAACCTTCAGAATGAACTCCACATGGACAGAAGCTAAGGCAAAAAGATAAATTTTTCATTACAGGGTTAGCCTTTTGAATATTCAGATTGTAGATATTCAGACATGAACTATGTGGTGGCAAGACTTTTATATCTGTACTGAATGGAGTTAATCCACAGACTGCTGAGTTTTGTATCTCTGACTATTAATATTGCTGAACAATGCCTGTTAGCGTGCTAGTAAGAAAGAGAATTTTATATATTTATATAACTTATAAATAAATATTCTCTATTTACTAAATATATAACTATAATATATAACAGTAGATAAGTATATAACATTGTATAAAACTTGAAATATATATGTTAATGAGATAATGATATATAATATGCATAATTGATGCCTTAAGATTGATTATATTCTTTATATTTCTGGATTTTAGGATAGATGCATGGTTTCTCATACTTAGGATGGCACAAAACCTCTTTCTCATGGTCTGCGAAATATTGTTTAATATTCTTCTCAGGAAAAACAGATTCTAGAACGGACATATTTTTGGGACATGAAACTGGAGGGAAATAACAAAATATGAGATAGACAAAACAAATCAGAAGGCCTAACCCTCCCAGAGAAGCAGGGGCAGGGGGACAGGACAGGAGATGAATTTTGGGTTAGATGTATCCATTAGGTAAAATAATTGATTAGTACTGAAAGAAGGGTACTGGTGCTATGGTGGGTGCACACATCTATGTACATTGGGGACATGGAAGCTTCCATTAAAGACTAGCTCTTTATCCTTGTTGGGAGAGTTTTTCTTTCATTTTAGGCATAAAAATCAATATATAACTTCAGACAGTATAATTTCTGCTTTAAACAACCTTTGTTTCCCCACTCTAGCAAAATTAACGATTAGAAGTTATTGCATATTTGACCAGCAATGTTTTCTAATTTTGCACAAAAGTGTTTCTCAAAATAACTTTTTTCAATAAAGGTCTTTTTTATCTCTGTATGTGAGATCTTTAAAACAAAACAAAAAAAGAAAAACTAATTAAAATTCTCTGCCTCTTTTATATATTCCTAATCACTGAACAAAGTGATGAGAATAATTCAAAATTTGGAGCACTTTCTCCTATTCCACTTACTCCTATTCCTGATTTTTTTTTTGTCTACTGCATAATTTAACATTTTCACTTCAATATTACAAAAGCTATTAAAGACAATATTTTGAGTGTGATAAACACAGGAAAAAAGTTGAGAAGTTAGTTTCAGCATAGCTGTCAGTACCTGTGGACCACAGCATCATCTAAAAATCTAAAAACTTACAGGTATCTTCAAATTAAAACTTGATGACAGATTTACCTTTTATGCTGAAACTTGTTTTCTAAGTCTACTCTTAGCCCATATATTTTAACCAAATCAACTTTTTTTTTTTGCCTCCAGATATTTTCTTTGAATTGCACTAAGATTGGGGTTTTCTTCCTTCACTAAAATTGCTGAATAAGTAGCTGCTTCAGAGACAATAAATAAGGATTACTACAGACATATAGCTTATAGACCGACATAAATTTTTAATAGGAAAATTTCAGTTTTGATAGTTGGAAGACTAAAACCACATTGTTTGAAGTCTATTAGAAAATGCTGAGCATCAGTTATTTTCAGCAACTTTCTTAGAAGACTGTTTCCCTTTTGAAATAAAAGTTTGTGTCATTGACTGAAAATCTAAAAAGATTAATTATTTCTAACTATTATTTCATAAAGTCAGTAGCAGATAATGGTAATAGCCTAAGAGTATTTTCTAGCCTGCTCTCTTTAATGTGGTCTGAAAATACTATCTTAAAAATTCCTCAGCTTTTCAAAACTGAATACTAAATTTTCAGAGCACTTTTTCCATTTCATATCCCACTTTAATGTCAAATTCAATATGGTGAAACATCATGATATTGATATAAAACAAAAGGGAAGTTGATTGCAAATTGAAAGATTCCATAAAATCATGGAATTTAGTAAAAGCACATCTTTTTAGCAATGAAATTCTGGGGTTTAGGGTTGGAAGATTTAGGCAACAGTTCTGCTTTTCCTTTTTTTTTTTTTTTCTGCTTTAGTACAACTAGATTTCAAATATAATATTGAGGTTCATAAATGTACTGAAAAGTATATGGTTACATTTAGCATATTTTGGGCACTCTGTAACTTCAGGTAAAAACTATGTGATCTTAAGATAACTTCAGATTTAGTTTGGAGAAAGTTAATTTCAACTTTGTAAAGTTCTCTTGTATTTAAGTTTAACTGAAATTTGCTTTTCCTCGCACAATCAGTGTTCTTTTCCTTTCAGACTGTGAGGTAAAAGTACATTGGCCTTCTACCACAAGGTGAAAAATTGACCACAACTGACATCTATCATGCCTATGAGCAAACAGGTATCTATCTGGTTACAGATTATTATGTCACACTTAAAGCAGATGCCATTTCCAAGACTTGATATTTTCCACAGGCTTTTTCTAATTTCAGCTAGTTCTACTGCAAGTTCAAGTAGTTCTTCTACTGCTTCGGTGTTGTCAACTCAAACTGGGCACAAGCGCTAGCATTGTGTAGGCTCATCCAATAACAGAATGAAGTTTCTCTTTTTTTCTTGTATCTTTCCTCTTAATTACCGGGTTTTGTTGGATTTGTTGGAACTTATTGACAACAAAAGAATGACTGGCCACATAATCGCAGGTCTATTTGAGCTGTTATGGTCAGCTCACTGTTCATCTGTGGCACATATAATAATTTTTTCTGCTGTTTTGCTGCCCCATCACTGAATATTGGCATACCCCAATAACTGGTTGGGGAAGTACTCATTGCTTTTCTTAGCTTTATCATTATCGATATTTGCAAAAAAGCCTTTATACTTTAGGCTTCCATTTCAGTGATCTAAATGACTAGTATTTGCATTCTTTTAGCAGAACAGATTTAGCTCTTACTTTATGGGAAAAGCATGGTATAACTAAAAGTTATCATGGATTTGTATGTCTTAAGGTATATACTACATGCACTAGTTAGTGCACCAAAGGTATCTAATGTTTTTACTTCATATATTATCTTTTCTCTGATTTGAGGCAACAGGCACACTGAAAAATTTGATATATTCTTATTTAAATGTTGATATGAAATATATTTAGAATAACTAAATTGCAAATAGAGGCTGAAAAGGAAGGTTCATCAGTTGGAAAAAAAAAAAAAAGATACTAAGTTTTACATTAAACACTGCTCAACCTTCTTTTTATTGTAATAAAAATGAAGTTCTCTCTCCCATCTTTACTTCTTATCCTGAAATTCCAAGTCAGATAGCTGACTATCCAGTTGTAGCTTTCAATAATATAAATCAATCACACATTTGCTATCAAAACAGTTTTTCAGCATAAAGCTCTGTTTCAGTAAATGTTTTTGGATGCAGACAGAAGAAGAAGGGAATTCTATCTCTGAAAAAATTCATTCATAGTTGAAAATTTATTGTATCAGAATTGTAATTCCTATAATGTAACCAAAGTCAGGAATATTTTGGAAAATGTGTCATTCTGTGTTTGGCCCTCTTATTTTCCTTGTTGCCTATTTCCTTCCTATTTATTGCCTATGTCCATTTCTCGAAATTTTCTTCTGTATTTACCTAGTGATAGCATGACTGTTGCTATGTTTATCCATTTAGTTTGGATTACCTACACATCTAAACATACTTAAGTATTTGCGTTCTTAATTTAGAAAGTCAGGAGAGTGGATACATGAATCTACTTGAAAAAATATAATGTTCAGAATCTGAGATAAATTCTATTATTTTGGTAGCAAAATCTGTATTTCCAAAATGTAGTTTTCTGGCTAGTGTTTCCAAAATTACCTTTATGAAGTAATTAGTTTCTAATAAAGATGATTCACTAGTAAAATTGCTGACTGTGTATTGCACAATCTGACCTTGTGCAATCATGGCTTCTGTATATTCATACTGAATATAATTCTTTACTTAGCTTTTTTCAATTAAGTATTTATTCTTTCTGCCTGCAGTATTTATGCAATAAATAAATACAATATAGTTTGATTACACATTTATCAAGTGTTTGAGTGGTACAAATATGACTTCTAATCTATCTCAAAAAGCACACTGATGCAGGCTGGAAATCCTGAGAAGTCTGAGTTCTTTTTATCAGGTTCACAAACATAATTTTTGTGTATTTATATGCTTGGATATTTGAGTTTACTTTAGCAAAGGGAAGAAGTTAGCATCGTGCTTTAGAAAGAGCAAAAGTTATTTTTAAACACATGTTGAAAATAAACTTAAAAAAATGCATTTTTTAAAAGTATCCTAAGTTCATACAGTTAATGACATTCCCAGTAGTAAAGAAAATAGAAAATTGTGCAGAATTCTATTCTTCAACTGGTAAACAGTGACGGTTTGATTTACTGACCTTATTCTTTATCTCACTTGAAGAGATAATAGAGTGATTGAAATATATATTATCAAGGTCATTCACTCTTCCTGTGTAGGAATAACTGTTTGTCGAGTATTACTTGACAAAGTGATAACATCCATCTCCTCCCTTACACATTAATACAGCAAAGATTGATAAACCATGTATATTGCCTCTCCATCCAAGATGGAGCCTAATTGAACAGTAGTGTAACAAAACCATCTCTAAAGAAAATTTAAAGAAAAAAAAATTGAGATTTTTACTAACTTCAAGAAATAATTACAGCACTCATCTTTCCTAGCATCTGGAGTAGACAAAGAGCACCTTTTTAGTGCATACATACATGTCAGATTTCTACCTCTTTCTTTCTTTGCATACACACACAATCTCTCTCTCATGCATATACACACATACACATGCAGAAAATTTTTGGAACAGAACTGAATTACTATTTTTAAAGGTCAGAAGATTGTTGGTTTGTATCCATAGTATTGCTATGCTGAATATTATAAAAGCACAGGGAACACTTGAGTGTTTGTGTTGTTTGGTTTGGTTTTGGGGTTTTTTGGGGAAAGCGTTAAATGCTGTCAAGGGTGTTATTGGTTACTTTTTAATTTGGATTGAATTCTTATTATTAAGTGTGCTTCTGTGTTTTTACTGTCCAGTATCCTTCCCTGTCACTTCTCTCATTTTCGCATGAAAAATATTTTTGATAAAAAAGAGTCTTCTGAAATTGTACAGGAAGAGCATAGCAATAGTTTGATTGGATGTCACTAGTTACTGGTGGAATGGATAAATCTCTAAACTAATAAATGATAGTTTTTCTGCCAAAGTATTTTGATAGATATATACCAGAAGTGATCTGTGGTGTTATGCCCACCCAACTTAAACCCTCCAAAATTAAACATCTCAGTTTTATTCCCATCTTTTTATATTTGAAACAGTTAGAACCATAGACATGTTCTTGGGTGATAGGCCGATATGTCATAAAAAGTGCAAAAGAAGAGCTTCTGAAGGATAGATAGAAAAACATTTTGTGTTGGTTCAATAGGACATCTCCTTTTTGGACATCTATAATATCTATAATAGAGCTCAAGGAAAAGTTAATAATCTCAACTTAGTAAAATACACTAATAGTTGAATAGGACTACACAGTATAAATTCCCTGTCTATTTATCTAGAGAGAGAAAGCTTCAGTCACGTTATAGGTACTGACTACCTTTTTCTTTACAGAAATCTTCAGGCTAGCCTGAACTTTTTCTAGAATCAATTATTTTTATTGGACCAAACCCTTCTTTTCAGACAATGACTGTGTATGACTGGTAACCTTAAACTGTTTGAGTACATTTTTTTTTTTTTTCAAATATTGATGTCTATATTCAAAGAACTCAACCTAGGCTAAGCACAGAATACATACAGAGAGATATAACAAAATGATATTCCAGCAAACCCTACTGAAGTACGTAAGAACCATTCCATGCTCCTGAAAAAATTTTATATTTATTTAGGTGTGTAGTTCTGACTTTTTTTGTTAAAGTTCTCCATACTTTCAGGTTTCAAGCACTACAGTGTACATTCTAATTGCCCTTGAAAATCAGTCTGTAATTCAGTTTACTAGGATGACTTAATTTGCACCTGGAAAAAAACCAAAACAAAACCACAGAGTACTTTCCTATTAGAGGTTTTTTGGGTAGTATATACAGTATTTTTGAAAACATGCTCACTGCAGTTACAACTTTCCTCAGCACAGATCAACAAAATAACACATAGAATCCTTTGTGGATACCCAAAGCTAGAGAAATATGTCTGGGCAAGATTATTCAGTATTTGTCTCATTAATATTTCATTCCTTTACCACTGCTATAATTCCCACAATCACACCCAAAGCATTGAAAAGAGGTATTTATCTCTTTTAATCTAGATAAGAAGAATGAAGTGATGATTTCAGCTACATTTCTTCAGCTACTGCTATATATGCATAACTTTGTAACTAAAATGTAAGCAGTATAAACTAAGGACATATAAATACTTACATAGTGTACCTAGTGGACATTTGCATTCTAAAACTGCATTTTCAAAGCAGAGAGAGTCTCCATGGAAAGCTATCTTAATTACTGTTTTAAAAAAGTCCCAAAATATAACAATTCACACAATCTCAAATTTTACTCCTACTTTTAAGCATGTAATTGTAGTAAAGCAAAATAGTTCTGAGAATAATTTGCTTTACGAGTATGTAAGATGAAATGACACATGGAGGGATCAGAGGGATGTGCAAGGAAGAGGATGAGGTGGTTTGGACACTAAAAATTTTGGGAAAATAAAGGAATAAGGGAATACAAGGAGACAGTCATGTAATAATGTTAGGTTTTAGGAAAGTAGCTGTAACTCAAATGAGTATTGTTTATAGACTAAAAGACTGCATCTGTTGAGTTGTGTGTGTTTGCAGAGCAAAGCAAGAAGGCCAAATAACTAAAAAAATCAAAAAGAACAATACTCTATCACCTATCTCTTTTGTAAAATTAGTAAGACATCTACCATTCTCTTTGTCATAAATTTCTTTTATTCTTCTAAACTACATTTTTTGTTGCCTACTTTGGCATTTTCAGTCTTACTGTAACCCATTTTTGACCTGAAAAATAATAAGTGCCACAGAAGTAGATTTAGACAGTTCCATAAATTTGAAAACTCTTTTTTTTTCTGTCTTTAATTTTATTTTGAATTTTATTTTATATAGGAAAGTGTATTCTTAGCACATATTATGGATTCTTCTTAACAGTTGTGCCTCATTTTTTTAATTTTTTAATTAAAATATTATTTCGTCGAGATAAAATTTGCCTTATTTGTATGAAAGAGGAATTTTGTTAGAGAATTATCTCTTAAAAGTCTGGCTAACACTTTTTAAAATAAAACCATGCTTTTCTATACGAATAAAGTGCATTGAAATATAATTTCTCAATTTACCAGATAACTTTCATGGACTTTTAATTATTTAATCATTACTAACGTAAATTATGAATGGCACACAGTCCAGTCACATTCTATACCCCATTATACATTTTCCAGTCCACAGGTCTGTTTTCTCAGCTCTCAGATTTTTCCAGAGTACTCTAAAATCTAAACAAAATAGTTAATTTGCCAAGAAATGTCTAAACAGTCTGATCTAACTTCAGATTATCTTATACAGATGGAGATTATATTTTTCAAATGCCACTGTGCAGCCCTTAACTGATGCAACTGTTAGACTAAGTATTCTTGCTTCCAATAACAGTAGTATACTGGTGGTTTTACCTGCTAAATGTTTATAAAGTATTATATAATTTATGTACTGCATCACTACTATGCATAATTTTTGGTGGTACCATCACTTTAGAACTGCAGATTTCTTCAGGATAAATTCTCAGGACTTTATTTTGGGATAAAGGTATTTTTAAATTAAAAAGTAAGGTAAAAATTGTCTATTCCTGAAAGTATATCCCTGAATAGACAAAGCAATTTTGAAATTTTCAATTTGAAATAAAAAATATCATTAAATATTCTGTCACTGACTTGACAACTTAATGAAAAACAGTCGTAATAAAGAAGCACATATCTGAGCTACCAGAAAATAAAATAGTCGCATTTCTAAGTGTCTCTCTCAAACAATGCAATCAAGTACTGCATTTTTTGTATTTCTCAGATAAGAGAATTTGGCCTTTGAAAATATTGATCTGAATTATACTCTTCAGAGAGACTTGAAGTGCAGTGTATTGGTGGTTTTTCATTTAGTAGAGAGTATCAGAGAACTGTGGGAGATGACAGTAGGCTCTCGGTGTTATTTTACCTTAAAATGATGCCCTTTTGTCCAACACCATGGCTTCTACATTATTATAATTTACTCAAGCAGATCTGAATTAATCTACTAATAGCATTATTTTTTCCTGTGCATCCAACTAAAAAAATCTATAGTTAACACTTTATCTTAAACCGCAAGAAACAGAAGTACATCTCATTTACTTCTTCCCTTCTCCAAAAGCAAATTTCAGTTTCCACCCAATGTTTCAAACCTAATGATTTCCTTCACCATCATCTCACATCAAACTGTGAGTCCTTACTAAAATAAATGGGACTACTTAAAATCGTACTGCGGTCAGTAGGATCTACCAGTGTTACTGCAGTACAGTGAAAAGCAATGTCACTTTTTGTTTTTACATGTCTCAACAAGTAGATCAGTGCTACTGGAAATCTGTTTGGGATGCCCAATGCTCTTGTTTATTTATTTTTATGTTTTCAGCCATCTTTACTCTAAAGTGGTGAGAGAACTTTTATATCTGTCCTTGAGCTTCCAGTTGAGGAGTATTGACCAAACCTTTTTCATTTTACAGTATGATAAATAGAAGTGGAACTTATGTAAATCGACATCTCATTACTTATAATTTTATGATAGTGTATGGGTTGGGGTTTTCTTTTGTTTTGTCTTTTTTAAAAAAAAAAAAAAATTCTGAAAATTTGTTCATATACACGAGAGGGAATGGGAATGAAAAGAATGGTATGTAACCTTGGTGGTAACAGTAGAATTAGATTTAATATCCTGCTTCAAAAATCACTGTCTATTTAATTCAGAAACAGGACATTTGGAGATGTCATTGTTTTTTGATAACATTATAACGACAGTAATAACAGTCTGATATGCCTTTTTATCTGAAATTCCTCACAACAACAAGTTGATGTCTCAGAAGACTTAAAATTAATTCAGTGTGTTAAAATCCATTTTACACACTATAAAAAATGCATAAGTAAATGAGAGCATCATAAGTAGTTAAAAATTTCAAAATCACATATATTATTATTGAATCAGTTTTGCTTTAAGAAGCCTAAATTACTTGGAAGGGGATATATTTTAATTTCGTTTGTTTGAATTTTTTCAGTTCACTTAATCTATTGTACTGCCAGTGTTACTGATGATTAATATAATCAATACTCTAAAACTTTGCTGTATATTAATATATGCTATACAACTCCACATTGTACTTTGGAGGGGAATTACAAATATTTAATAGTGAAGACATCTATAGTTGATGAGCTTCTTTTAAACTTTTATTTATTTAAAGCTCTGAAAAAATGTTAAGAATTTGTATTGCATAAATATAAAATTGCACGTCTGACATGGTACCTTGTGAGTAACCTTGATTCTACATGCAAATTCCGGTTTCAGTTGTTGGTCTTACAGGCAGATATCACATACTTCCAATTCTACTTTTAGAATAAAAGAAAGCCTTCTGATAATGGTCTGTTAAATTATACAGAATGTCTCCTCAAATAAACATCTTCCTTTTTTAACCAAGTTTACTTCCTGGGCCAAACATTTTCCTATACTGAGAGAAATAAGCTGTTCTTTCTTGTCATTTAAATCAGAATGTGAACTTAAACAAGCCCTGAATCTAGCAAAGTAAACAAGTCTGAAAAAAAAATAAAAATTTTTCTCCACTTCTAAATACCGTGTTAAATCACCTAGTACAGACCAAGCCAATGCAGATCACAAAATGCTGCATACTTTAATGAATGGCTTTTCTATTCGTGGCACTTTCCTTATTGAGTGGTTTTACTCAGGAAGCAAATCCATTAGGCACTGAAATAAAAATATTTTCTCATGATACTGTCGCGGTGTCTCTACGGAGACAGTGAGAAGCGTTTTTGTCTTCATACATTTTAAAAGACTAAGAGAGAAGAGACTATGTAATTAGACAACATGCATAACATGGATTTTTATGCCTTTTAATCATAACATAACATAGCATAGCATAAAACAAACCTTTTACTTTCGATACAAATGTTAAAAAATATAGCCTAGGCAATTAACTAAACAGAGAGGTTAGATCAGAAAAAATGCTTCTGCTATGTAGTTTTAGACTTTTAACTGGAAGATAATAATTGATAAGAAAAGCCAGCACTTTACTCGTATGATAGAGATGATTGGAAAAATTCTCAAAAGTACAGTGCTAATGACACTTTGAACACAGTTTCTAATAGCAATATATGATTTGTACATTTGTGAATTTAAGATAAAATATTAAATTGAAGTGCCATAAGTTTTTCCTCGAAGAGCAGGAGGTTCTGTTCAAATAATTAAATGGGAAATGTACATCTTAATCGTTGATGCCAAACATTTTTATTGTACATTTATTCCTAACACTAGCACATCTACTGATGTTAAACTTAAGTTAATGTCAAAGGCATATTCTCACATTCTCTGTTAAAGTGCAACACACTTTCATAACTTTAGTATACAGAAGATAAAAACCTGGAAGTTTGTCTACCTAATTCTAGCCTGCCATTTTATTGAAAGTTTTTGCTGGCAATTGCTACATTTTCACTGTTAGAACTCTATATTGATAGATTTATTTTTACAATTTCATTTTGTAACGAAATTTTCTCAGCTTTTTCTCTTTAGCTCCTTATCGTTTTACTCCTTTACTGTTAGACTGTTGGATTTTATGAGGTGGCATAATCTCTCTCTATTGCAATAAATATATTTTTTCCTAAAAAACTTCAGGCAATTTTTGTTTCCTTTAGGAGTGATATAGGAAAAATATTGTGAAAGAAAACATTTCTCTCCACTCTTGAGTACTCAAAGCAAAAATAAACAACAGACTGTTCAATAACATATTGCAGTACATGAATTTAGGAATAAGTCCAAATTAATAACAGGCATTTGCTGACAGTAAAAGAGGAAAGATCTGGAAAACTGGAAAAATGATCAGCTAATTGAAAAGTTACAAACATAGATGCCATTTAACCAGAGTAATATCTTCAAACTTATTCTTTAATTCACATTAGATATCTGAATTTTATGTTACACAACTCTATGGGTGGGGAAACAAAAGTGGTCTTCACAACATGGAAAAAAACCCCCAAACTAAAAACTGAAAATGTTATGAGAAGGTCAGACTCTTTAACAAAGGTTTATCTCTTAAATTAACCACATAACTTAAGGAGCATAGAGGTTACTTTGTCATTTCACTTTCAAATTTATTAATATCATTGACAATTTGCACTTGCCTTTTTGGCCTTATTATCACATTAGAGTGGCAACAGATCTCTTAAGTGCTCTCAACTTACAAATCTACAGTAGAAAAAATATTTAGATTAAAACCACTAATGTACAACACATGATATGCATGGATTTTGTAGAATGACATATGCAAAGAACAGAATAGAAAGTTACCTAAATGTAGTGAAAAATCACAATTCTATTTTCTTGACAATAAAGTACAGTGGAGTGTTTGCTAAAACTCATGAAACTGAACATTCATGTGTGTTCATACATAAGCACACATGCAGAGACATAAGTTGCATGTTCAGACTAAAAGATTTATTAAATGTAGTTCTTTGAAGAAATATTCTCATTGTAAAAATAAATATGCAATAGGATAGAAGCATGGGAAAACAATGTACCTAGCTTTGTGTAGAAAAGGACATACTGAGCTCATCATGTCTGGGATTCATTAAGGTGATCCCAATCTGACTGCACACCTACCTGTATAGTTCAGATTTTTTGTCGTGCTATAGTAATGTTCCATGACATGACAGTGACTTCTGTTGATGCAGAGATTATGCTTTTTTCCTTCCACAACTCTAGAATGTGGAAGGAAAAAAAGATGTTTTGATGTTCCTGTTCCTCTGAAGGTCTCTGTGATTTTCAAGGCCTTATGGGTGGGTCAGGCCTGTTACACATCCAGTGAGGCAACATGTCATTTACAGAACAGATTCTGTCTCCCATCTTGCTATGAAAGCACTGTCTTAGTACATTTACTTGGTAAAAGGAAGCTCACTGAGTAGAGAACACACTTCCATAAGCTATAGACCTGTAAAAGAACAATCCACTGTTGCTAAATAAGGTGTTTAAGTTAGCCTTTCTCTATCAACAGCTATGTTTTCCCAGCTAATTCATATCTTAGACCCTTTCATGGCTGCTTTAATACGCTGTTAAGCAAAGGAAAAATTTTTTACTGTTTCCTGTTGAGATAATGTTAAAGCAGCTTATTGAGGAGCCAGAAATGTGCAGAATATGGTTCAAGATGAGGGGGAAGATGAAGAAGTGTGAGGAAGATGTTTTCATTTTGACAACTGTGTGTTATCAGTCCACTGTTACTTCCCATAAAAAAGGAAAAAAAGGAGTCTTAGTCATGCTACAGTATTAGCAATCTGAGCTGGATGGACATGATGTCCTACTCATTCCAGTATGCTTGAAAGCTTAGATTGTTGTTCTACAGGGAAACAAATACTTGCCTTTGAGATGAAAGACCCAAAGAGCAACAGGAAAATATTTTAGTATCTATGAGAAAGATCACAAGCGAAAACGGATTTCCCTTCAAACATTTTGTCAATTAGCACGAGTAATAAATCAAAGCAGAAGTCAATGTATTAATAACTATTAATAAAAGGATGATATTAACAAGAGACAGTTGAATCAGTTTAGGAGAAGAGTATTGTAAGCTTAAAAACTAGCTGTTTCAGGTCATGGATGCTATTATGAATCTGAAAAGAGGCAGCACTAAACATGAAAAGATACTGAATGACTGAGTAGAAAGAAAGTGAAAAAACATCTGCAAAAAAAAAAAAAAAAGAAACACAGAATATTCTGCCTGAAGTCACATCTTTAGCTACTATAAACTGAGTTACTCCCTATTGAGAAGAAAGGACTGCAAAAATAACAAGTGAACCAAAAAGGAATAAAACATAGCAGACCAATTTTCTGTATCTGTAAAAGTAAAGAGCGGGAAAGCAACGGTAAAAATGTTTTTATGATTATGGTGCCTCAGTTGGTCATACCTAAATGTAGAAAACTATAAAAGGGATCAGTGAGAGCTACAGGGAAAACTGAACAAGCAAAACCAAGTTTGTCACTGTCCATTGCTTATACAAGATCCGGTACCTGTGGAAATATCTAGACTGGTATGATTGAAAGCCTTTCATGTGCACAGGGACTAAAGAAATCATTGAATGAGTCAAACATTTCACACATGCACTGAGGAAATTCTTTGAAGTTTGAACTATAGTCAACTGCTACCCAGAGCAGATGGCTGTTTTTCTAGCATAACTGTAAAAGTTTCTTTACTGTGGAAATGACTGTCATACCAAAATATTTAGCCCTGTGTTTATGTGAGAGATGTACTGGTCTTTCATACTGATTTTTATGTTTTCTAAATTTTTTAGTGTATGTCTCTATATTTGTGTCAGGTGAATCATATGAACTTAGAAT
This sequence comes from Serilophus lunatus, assembly GCA_013399895.1. Classification (NCBI taxonomy): domain Eukaryota; kingdom Metazoa; phylum Chordata; class Aves; order Passeriformes; family Eurylaimidae; genus Serilophus; species Serilophus lunatus. The sequence continues at coordinate 68,611 of VXBA01003162.1, forward strand.
ATTTCATGTTATAAGCCATCAGTAGGAATCATGAGTCCAGCTTTCTGCTTCTCGCAAAATGACCTAAAACTAAACAAACTAAACTATATGACTAAAATTGTCTAGATTTTCCAGAAACCTAGCAGGCTTGGTGCCATTGTCTCTCTTTGGAGAACCTGTTCCAGTGACTGATCACCCTCTCAGTGAAGAACTCTTTCCTAATGACCAATCTGAACTTCCTGTGATGCACTTTCATTTAATTTCTTTGTGTCCTATCACTAGTCACCAGAGACTGGAGATCAGCACCTTCCCCTCTGCTGCCTCCCTTGAGGAACTTGGAAACTGTGATGATGTCACCCTCCATTTTCTCTTCTCCAAGATGAACAAACCAAGTGACCTCAGTCACTCCTTAAAAGTTTCATCCTCAAGAACTTTCACCATCTTCATAGTCCTCCTTTGGATGCTTTCTAATAGCTTTATACCCTTCTTATTTTTACACCCATAACTGTACACAGGACTCAAGGTGAGACTGCTCTGTGCAAAGAGAGGGACAATCACCTACTTCAAACAGCTGATGATGCTAGGCTTTATACATTCTAGGACATGACTGGTCCTTTGTCTGCCAGGGCACACTGCTGACTCATCTTGCCATGAACTCAAACCCCCATATCTCTTGCTGTAGGGCTGGTCTCCAGTCTCTCATAACCCAGTTTGTATGTATAACCAGGATTACCCCATCCCAGGTACAGAATCTGGCACTTGCTCTTGTTAAATTTCATACCTTGGTGACTGCCCAACTCTCTAGTCCAGATCTCTCTCTAATGGCTGTCTACCCTTGAGGGAGTCCATAGCTCCTTCTAATTTAGTATCATCAAGAAAGTTACTTGATATACATTCTATTCCTGCATTCAGATAATTTATAAATACATTAAAGAACAACTGACCTCCATGGAACCCCACCGGCGACTGACCACTGTGGCAGTTTTGATTATCCCTTTAAAACAGGGACTGGTCAATTTGATAGCATTGGAAAGGAGACTCTGAAATCACAGCCACCACCAAATAGACAGGGCCTTATATTGCATGGTGTTTCAGAGGATCCAGGAAAGAAAGACTATGCACAATTACACAAGGGACAAAATGGAGAAGTTTCTTCGTTGCAAAATCATGTGTTTTTATAGTCCATGGATTGTTTTGGTTAATACAGACAATAGACAAAAGGAAAGGTGGACGTGTGTTATGTAGAGGTCACTAAGCCAATGTCTCAGAGCCACAGCAGATCACAAGTTGATATTTGCATTCTTTGGACATTGTATCATTGTCTAGACATGCTGTATTAATTATCTAATAATGCTACAGACCACCAGGCTTATTCTAACTCCATTTAAGCCTGACCTGTGAGTCAACTGCTCACCCACATGATATATTTATCTGCCCAGAAAGGATATTGTCATTGGCAGTAGCAAAAGCTTTCCTAAAATAAGAAAACTTATTCACATCTAATGGCTTCTCTTGATCCGCAACTATCATATGATCTTGTAATAATACAAAATTAAATTAGTTAAGCAGGAATTTCTGTTCATGAACTTGTGCTGATTGTGACAAATGACCGTGTTGTCTCTCAAGTATTTTTCAGTAAGTCCCAAGATAACTTTCTCCATAATTTTATCAGGCACTGCTGAAACTGACAAGCCTATATTTACCAGGGTCTTCCCCCCTTACCCCTCTTAAAAATCGGAACAACTTTTGCCAGCTTTCAGTCCACTGGGACCTATCCAGATTCCCATCACCATTGAAAAGTAATGGAGAGAGTTACAGCGCTAATATCAGTCAGATCCTTAAGTATCCTGATATGAATCTCTGCTGGGTTCCATGGACTGATAGGTATCCAGCAGGAGGAGCAAGTCTTGAACTATAGAGTTCAATGGAAGTTCATCTTCCCTCCAGCCACAGTTGTTCAACACTGGGTTCTAGGTGTCCAAGGGACCATCATCAGCATTGAAGAAGTCATTAAATATCTTTGCTTTGTCTTTGTTCCTACTTAAAAGTGGACTAACCTCATCAAGTACAAAACCAATATTACCTCTAATCCTCTTTTTGCTGTTATTATATTTTAAAAAGCCATTATTTTAGTCCTTCAGAGTACTGGCTAGGCTGAACTCTACTCAGGCTTTGGTATTATGAATTTTCTTCCTACAGTGGCAAACAATATCTCTGTAGTCCTCCTGCATCACCTTTTCTTGCTTCCAAGGTCCATACATTTTCCTTTTTGATCCAAGTTTTAGTCTATTTTAAGAAAGTTACAGTGGCCTGAACCTCTTTTATTAAAGCAAGTAGAAGATAGTTTGCTATTGAAAGATGGCAGTGGATATCTACGTTTGCTTACTCTAAGTGCTGGATTGAAGTTTCACCATGAATTCAAATTCTGCCATATTCCCTCATGTTATTTTTTCTTCATTTTGAGTGGTGTCATTAGGAATAATTTAATCTTCATGCATAGTAGCTCACTAACTGCAGTTGATAAACACAATGAAATCTAATCTTGGGGGAATGATTGGCATAAAATGACACTATCCATAAAATGTTAACAACATCTAGGTTAACAAAAAATGATTCATGTCTATGTAGTATTCAATTAAGAGAGGCATTTAATATTTTAATAAGACAATAAAATTAATTAAACTGCACTTGCTTTTTAAATTTACCTATAAGCATATTGTCTTAATTAACAATCTGTCCCTCTCTCTGGACTATTTTTTCTTCCTCTCTTCTTTATCCAGTCCATAATTAGGAAGCATCTCAGATTGCTTTCCAAGCCCATGTCGGCCTTTCCAAACAATCTAAAAGAGGTCAAATAAGGAGAAAATGCTTATGCTATACACAGTGGTAATGGTGTCTTCAGTCACAATTTTCCCTTGTGGTTTAAAATACTAAGCTTGTTAGTCTAACCTCAAAATATATGAAAAGAGATGATAATACACAAAACCTCAGAATGAAAATACTCCACTTCTCTCATCCAGAAAGAATTAGAGTGGAATTTTTCAAGTGTCCCCTTAGAACTAACAGAAAAGAGATCCCTGATCTTATTCCATTGTGACTACATGTTCTTTTCAAGGACAATATCCATGGTGTAGTGTTTTTCATAATTTTCTGATAGGTCTGGGAGAAGTTTTGTCCATGAACAGTTCCCATGGAAAACAAATACGTTTAGTAAGGACAGGTTTTTTTTTCTTTTCTTAGATATGAGCATTCATTTATCACTTTTCTTTTTTTTTTTTTTTTTTTCCCCTTCCCCACTCTGGCACACTTTCTGTGAGCTTCAGAATTCAAACATGCAGTGCAGGGCACATATCATAATGTGGTTGAAAATCATTCTCTTCTGGTATACCTTCTGGGCTATAAAGCTCAAACAAAGGCCCATTTTGTCTTTTGATATAGTAGGTAATGTTTTAGGGATCAAAAACGGATTTTAGTGTTTCACTTGGTGGATTGGCTTCATCACAGATTTTGTTGTTAAGTTAGTTGCCTCACTTTTCCTTCACACAGGGTGAAGTAAAATGCAATGAAATTCTTGTTTATAATATTCTAAGTTGTCTTTGCAGATACTGGCATTTATATAAGACACATACTCACCAGGATGTTACAGTGCAAAATGTGGTCTTACATTCTACAGCTTGTATATTAAAATTGCACAGAATACTCCTAAACAAGACAAATACACATACCTTTTTTCTGCTATTGGACTGTCACCAGATGCAATACTCATCAGTTGATTTCAGCTACTGAAATTACTGTCCTAATAAACTTCCTCTTTCCCCCAGATACTTGATTTGGTTAATAATTTACTTCTAGATTTATTATTTACTTAATGTACTGCAATACCTTACTTCAAATGTATAAAGAAGAAATGATCTAACGATTTCTGGCGAAAACATTCTTAACAATAGCTGTAATATAACAATAGACTCAACGATGCTAAATGTCCTTTCCAACTTAAATGATTGCATGATTCCATGATTATGGTTGAAACCATAAAACCTTAGCGGTTAGAGTTAAAATCTTCAATAACATTGAAGATATGCAACTCTTTTGACTTTGGCTTATAGGGACTGCTGTTCACAGAGAGAAAACTTGTCCATATTAACAGAACATTTTCGCTTTTTAGTATTCCTGTTGAAGAGCAATTTTCTTGATGCTACTGCTCAGGTTATTTCATTTTCTGTGGTGTCTCCCAGTATAACAATTTACTGTCATTCTCAGTCAGATTGATTCTGAGAAAGAAAGAAATGGGTGGCTTCCAGTCGCTGCAGTTATTTTCTTCCTTCTCCCTTTCCAAGACAACTGTTCTGTTAGCAGAATTCTGTCTCAGCAGGCACCTGCCATTTCTGTTGCCGAAGTGTTTTTGCTGGTGTGTGCTCTCATTGAATCACTGCCAATAAATGTCATGATTCTTCCTGTTTGGGTATTTTGACTTTTCCAATGCCACTGCACAGCAAAATGCCTTCTGGAAGAATTTTTCTTTTTTTTTTTTTTTTTTTTTTTTTTTTTTTTTTTTTTCCAAATTTTTTTTGGAAAATTTTTTTTTTTTTTTTTTTTTTTTTTTTTTTTTACTGTATTATTCCAGAATTATGTCTGAAAAACGGCAGAAGCTCTGTGTGAGTTTCCTGTTGTTCACTCTTTTTTTACTCTATGCCATTTGTACTCTTTTTCTGTTGATACTGGGCTTAATTTTCCACTTCTGTCTGCCACTTCATCATCAAGCATACGGACTTGCACATTTCTCATGTTTCTTTTAAAGAAACAGCTTTTTCTTCTTCCGCAGTCTTAAATTCAGAAGTCGACGTGGAAGAAGTACTAAAGTTTTCAGTAGGAAAAAAATTAATATAAGTGGCCAGACTAGTGTATTGATGAGTTTTTGAGTGGCATTCTAGTCTTGTGATGAGGTCACCCTATTTCTCCAATTTTTGTGAGGTAAAATCTCAGTCTTCTTTTATTTTTCACACTGTCAATATCTGCAGGGAAGGGCCAGGGTCAAGATTTTTTATTCCAACAAGATAAGTAATGTATGTTTAACAGTTAAGATCGCCTGTCCTGCTAATGCTGAGCCTGGCTTTTTGGAATGGAATGAGCCTATTTGACTGCTAAAGAAAGCAGTTCTACCTGTCTGGTGTGCTAACTACTCTGTATCCTTCACAGGAGGTGAATTACTCCAAAATCTTTATTGATTTGGTGCAAAGGATTCCACATCTCCTCCCAAAATTATTTAAGCAAACAGTAGGCATCAAAAAAATTCAGATACAAGATAGAGTGATATTTTCTAAATAGTATGTTACTCTCACTTGGTAGACTGCCTTATTTTTCTACTTCTTGTATTTTAATGCAGTATGTATTTCATTTTTCTAAACATCCCCATATAAAGACTATGATCAAGCCAAAAAAATCTCTACAGAAATCTTTTTTATCTTTTTTTTTTGTTTTCAGTTCTTGATGACTGAGTCCCAAAACAACTAATAGTCAAATGTGATAGAAAGAAAATAATTCTTTTTTCATTACCAGTGCCTAAGGATGCTCAGCAAGTTCAAACTTGGACATGAATGCCTCTCACCTTTCTTTGAATTTTTTCAGAGGTCCTATCAAAATCTTGCATTTGTTTATGGCTATAGGTTGAGAGAGTAAAGATACAATAAATATTTCTGTAAAATATCTTTAACATGAAAGTATCAGTATATCAGTATATATGTTTACAACAGACGAGGCTGCTAAAAAGATATAATTGAGATAGCAGTTTCTAAATTTTGTGTTCAGAAGTAAGTTCTTACGCATGTATATGTGTATGAACATGCTCGAAGTCTGCTTGCACAAAGCAGAAGAGCAAATATTAAATGTGCAGTGCTAAGCTTGCTTTCCAAAATGTCTCCCTCATAATCAATATGCTACTACATGAAAGGTAGCCAGAGTTTCTGAAAATTGAATAGTAAGTGGGATATAGAAGAAATCTTTGATCACACTTTCCCAGCAGTATATTACAGAAATAAAACTTTTACCTCAAAATTGTAAATAAGCAATATAGTAACTAAAAATGGATACTATATGAAAGTTACTAGTGTACCATTGCCACAATTCTGCTTAAAGAATTTGAGGAGGGGACATAGTTAATCTTAAAATTTCAGTGACAATGTATTTTTAGTTTACAAGTATTTTTTCAACAATGTAAAATAACATAAATAAAACCAAGTGGTCGTCACATGAATATATGATAGATTGCCTTTCTTCATAAATGTTGTTTCTTTTTTCACAGGTTACTTTATGTCACAAAATTAAATAGATTTGCTGGGCTGGGATTTTTCACTTAAAGAACTCATCTATATATAAACAATTACTTTGGCAAGAAATTTACTTAAATTCTTAAGGGATTATGGGTTGATATTGTTCAAGGAAATCCTTTTTAAAAAAATTTTTAAGTTTGATCACTCTGCTGTCATAAATTGTGACTCAGTCAGTTATTTTTAAGGTAGCTCAGCAATGTGAGCTGCAAGAGCTGGTTAAGATGTTCTTTGAACATTATCTGAAACTTCTTGAGGATAGACATTAATTCTGATGAAGATAAAATTTCAAAGATTCTTAATCAACTTTGGGTAGAAATACTTAGAAGAATATTTGGATACGTACATGGCAGAGGCTAAAATCTCTGTCTTGGAATGAGAATCTGAACTAGAAAAGCTCTTATTTCAAATGAGGAACTTTTTTTCATGGAAGTATTGCCTGGTATTGATGATAGGAATACTATCTTTCTACTGTTCCTTCAGTGTATTGAGTTGGGGTCAGAAGGGGGTTAGAAAGGGAAGTCAGGGCCCTGCTGGGACACAGGGCTAGGATAGAGCAAGTTCTGTAAACACCAGACACGAACATCAGATAAGGGGGACAGAGACGGTGAAAACCAGACATCACAACAGCCTGGAACAACATCTCAAGGTCTCCTAGAAGAGGAGGGTGTGCCTGTCTGCGACGGGACGATGGCAACGAAAGCCCAGCCCTTGAAGGGACGGGGCAGAGAAGAGGGTGGGCTCGGGGCAGGAGGGGCCAACCCGAGCTGTGTGACGGCTGTCACTCGGGAGGGGGATATAAGCCTGGGACAATCGTGTGATCGGGGAGCGGGGGGTTTGGAATGACTCTGTAACCCTGCTCCTTGTGCAGAATAAACACACCTTTCTCATAACGAGGCCTGCGTTGTGTATTCGGTTTCCGCAAGTCAGTTTTCTCATACTTTGTTAACTTATGCCCAAGTATTTTCTCAAGTTCCTGGTATACTAACTTTCTTGGTTGCATTTACTTTACCAGATAAAGGTTGGGTTTTCTTTTCTTAAAAAACGGAAAGAACCTTCCATTCATGTCTGCCATCATAGTTTTTATAAATATGACTTGCCACTTCATAGTGGATATAATCATAGAACCTGTTCTATAACTGAAAGGAAAAAAACCCCAAACAACAAACAACTGAACTAAAAAAATCCAACAAAACTTTAGGTAACTTTTTTTTTTTTTTCATTTGAGTTGTTTACTGTGTCTAAACTTTGAAAAGTAGAAAATTCATATTTTTGATCCTGTTCAGAGACACAGTGCCTATTGAGACTTGAAATGTTCAACTTCAAATGGCTTGACCTTCTGTAAAGTCTGAGCTGGAACTCGATTTTTTGCCTTAGAAAGTTAAAAGTTTTGTGTTTTTTTCTGCAAATTAATTGTATTTTATAGAATCTACTGTAAGTTAAGTGGTATGATGATAATATGAATACAATTGCTTGTTCATTGTAATACTAATGTATCATATTTAAAAATATGAAAAGGTTGCTTTTTTGGAAGGCTTGTCTGTTTATCTTACAAGAGGAAGTAATTCAAGGGTATTGATTCATTAATTCAAGCTTTCCTGCACAAATGTATATATGTTTCATTTAAAGCTCTGAAAAGAATCACTCAAATGCGGATGAAATGTTGGAAGATATTATTTTAAAGTATTTTTGGATGTTATTAGGATTATTTTTTACAGGATATCAGAATACTGTCATTATTTAAAATAATTCCTGATGCAGTTGTTCATCTGGACAATAGCTAAGCCATCTCTTTCTCCTAATAACTGAGGCATTAGATTCAATGTTGTTCATTCCTTATAGTCAGCACATTTAGTTAATCAGAGTCCTTCTTTTAGAAACTCTGACCAAATATTCTAGAGCAACTTGACAGCCTTTCTGGAATGCAAGTGTAGTGAATTAAAAGACCTTCAAGGACAGTTCTAAAATCCATATCTATCTCACCTAAAGTTTCTCACTCTAGTGTTTGCCTGCACAAATCCAACTTTTTTCAGATATTCTGGAAAGATGTTTTGGCAACTCTCTCATTGAATAGTTCTGAGAAATTAGCTTCTCTAAAGATAGTGAGGTTCAGCCATTGTCTCCTGAGAGTTCCTTCATTTCTTAGCTTATGGTGTTGTCAAATCACTTCTGTTATCTCCAAAGGATGCTGAAACAGATATTATGGTGTCACTATCAGTGCCATTTCCTTAAGTATTTGGTATTGTGTAGCTTATCACAGGTTTTTCTGCAATCTGCTGATAAAACCCACCAAAGACACACAAGAGAACACTTTAACTAGAGTAGTCATGCATTAATTAGCAGTTTGATGCAAAGAGATTTTCTGATGGAAGAAGAAATGTTTTTGACCAGCCACAGTGCAGAGTACCATTGTGGTGCCACATGCAGCGTGTACGTCTGGAAACAAACCATATCAGGTTAAAAATATTCTTGTTCAATATTGACTAAATATAGATATTTTAAACCCTAACATTAGACTGCAAGTATTATCCTGTCAAGAAGCTGCCATGTCAATCCATACTGTATGTAAGAGGTGAAGATGGGGCGCAGTAGTGAAAATTTAGTAATCAATGTCAAATAATGAACAAAAACTAACTAATTCCTGATGAGGTAAATATACTTCCACCCAGATCATACCTGAATTCATCCTGGATTACCTTCATTCATCTCTAACAGAGCTATCACAATTCAGAAATAAAATCAAAATTGCATAAATAACGTGTCGAGTGAAATATGGAGGCTATAGGATTAGCCATTTTGTGACAGCTTTGAAATATGTGTTCTGTTGAATAACATCTGTTTTGAATGCTTTCAGCTGAACTGAGTACATTTATGAAGTATTTCTGCTAAAATCACTTAAGTACGTGCAAAATATTAATGGAAATCAAAGTTTTGGATTAACATTAAAATTCAAACAACACCAAACATCGTAAGAAGGACTCAAAGTAGGAAATGAGCTATTTTCCATCTGCTTACATAAACAATAGCCACTATACATGCAACATTTAAATGAGAAGACTGTTTTTGTAGTTACCAGAACAACAAAACTGAAGTAATTGATTCAGACAATGCAGTTAGTTTAATTCACAATAGTAATATTTTTATTCTTTATAATTGAGGTTACAAGGCTAGAAACAACTTTTTATAAACTGTGACATGCTATGCTGAAGGGCACAGGATCCGTGATCAGTTCTTGCTTAGCTACTGTGGTCTTTTTCTGAGGCTGTTCAAAGCTTATGCTGATTGACATAATTAAAGATGTTTTTTATTTATGAAAAGTCTGTGACATGAAATGTGACTTATGAAGAGCACTACATTGAAATTAAATTCACGTTGTAGTGCCTATATACACTAGAAATTGTTTGTTTGATCATTTAAATTCTGTTATAAATTCTGTTATAAATTTTAATTTAAGATTAAATTGCTTCCATTTCTGTCTAACATCATCTTCCATAAAATATATCCGGAAGTTGTACACTTTTGTTTATGACTGTTCAGTTTCCAAACATTCAGTCTACAAGCTTATTTTAATCCAAAGAAATAATAATTTAAATTTAACCTGAATGCAGCCATAAAGAAAATGCTTCCATTTTAAATCAGTTTAATAAGAGACGATTCAAAGTACTTAATTTCAGGGATACTTCTGGTATTTGTGATTATATTGCACATAATTATCTAAACCTCTAACAGCAAAGGAAAGAATATACCTGTTTTTACAAGAAAATATTATAGCTTATCCTGTGCTCATATTTTTGGAAAAATCTGACCATAAATACTTAAATGAGAAATGCACTTTCTTGTTTTTTCTTTAACAATCAAGAGAAGATATTGTTATATGTAAAATAGTGCAAATATTTTCATATGGATAAAGGGAAATGGGTGTCTGCATCTCCCAAGAAATAAATATCTATCTCTCTTCTAAGTAATTCCTGTAACTTCATGTGGATTCATTAGCTTGTTGTACATTATTTCAATGCTTTATATCAATTTTATTCTGAGGACATTCTTCGAATAATAGGTTTTTTATTTTCTTGAATATGTGTGTTTAGCAGATTTACCTTATGTCTTAATATTACTTTAGGATACCAGAAGTGTTAGTCATATACAATTTCAGGCAAGTGATGAACAAATAAAGCTTTTATTTTTGTTATATCAATGGTTTAATAAAAAACACATCATTATATTATAATATTTTTCAGAGTATAAAAAATTCTGTTCCCTTCACCCTTCTTAAGGGTATACCTTGTATGTAAACATAGACGGTTTCTATGCAAATAAAGTCAAGTAATGCCAAGCAAAGAAGTTAAATAAGACCTGTGAAGTAGAGTTAACTCATAAAACGGGTTGCAGAAAATTAGATCTTAATGCACTGGAATTCCTGGTCCAAGTTAATAAGGGCAAGCTTATCAGACCTCCTGCTCATGTTAGCAGAGTTCCTTAGAAAACTTTCAAATTAGAATTTTGATTGTAATCAGCATGATAATTTTGAGACAGAATCACAGAATATGCTGAGTTGAAAAGGACTTACAAGTATCATCAAGTCCTGCATGGAATCATCCCCAAAAGCCACATCACGTGCCTGAAAGTATCGTCCAAATGCATCTTGAACTCTGGCAGGTGTTGTGACCACTTGCCTGGGGAGCCTGTTCCAGTGCCCAGCCACCCTCTGGGTGAAGAACCTCTTTCCAATATCCAAACTAAACCTCCCCTTCAGGTCATTCCCTCAGGTCCTGTCACTGGTCACTACAGAGAAGTGATCAGTGTCGGTGCCTCCTCTTCTCACAAGGAATTTGTAGACTGCAGTTAGGTCTTCCTTCAGTCTCCTCCAGGCTGAACAGGCCAAGTTACTTCAGGTGCTCTTCATATGGCACTTCCCCTCAAGACTCTTTATCATCCTTGTTGCCCTGCTTTGGATGCTCTCTAATAGCTTAATATCTTTCCTATATTGCAGTGACAAAAACTGCCACAATATTCAATGTGAGGCTGCATCACTGTGGAGCAGAGCAGGACAATCACCTCCCTCGTCCATCTGGCAATGCTAGTACAGTAATACATCCTCACAAATCTAACGGAGAACAGAAAAAAAGAAAATAAAGCAGCAGTGCCCGAATTGTCAAAGTGTTTGAAAACTTGTTGAAACTGTTAAACTTTAACAACTTCACATGGATCTTTTTGTTTAGTTCTGTTCACATTTTCTCCTTTTAAATTCTTCAGTGTAACTAACATTGAACTGTGGTCACAAAATCTTATACTGGTACCAGGTTTTCCTTCGCCATTTTACCAAACCCCAATGTTTTCTTCCTTCTTCCATTCTCCTTCCATTCTTTCTTACTTTGCGTGGCACACATAAATTAGGCTAACATTAAAGAAAGTAATTAAAATTAAGAATTCTTTTGACTACCAGTGGTAACTTCTTTGTCTACATAGTTTGTCATACATATGCTTAAGACCATAGGAACTGCAAGAAAGACTGTCCTCCCTGTTCAGCTCTCTACTCACTGTCAGCAAATGGAACTGGTACCATATTGTTGCCTAGATATATATTTTAAGGAACTTTAATGATGGATCATCCCTGATTTCCACAGTTTTCCTCCTGCTTCTTCCAACAGTAGTAAGCTGCAGATTTCTAAGACTGAAAGCTGGTTTTATATATATATACAAAGAAAGAGAGTACATGCTAATATAGTATGCAAATATGAAAATTAACTTGTGTAGTCATAGCTTTCCACTCTTGCAATATATCACACATTCAATATCAGAAAGTATTTCTTTTTCCTACAGTTGCTCTCCTTTCAAGACAACAGAATTTGGTTATGGATTGACTTACAATGATTTCTTATGAAGATGTGATGTCTATGGTTCTTATGGTCTTCAGAATAATTGACTAGACAACAAAATTTGAAACTCACCAAAATGAAAGTGTTCTTTCTTGCAGATTTTTCAGTCTTATACTTAATTTTTTCCTTAATGTTCCAGTTTTCTGCTTAATTTTCTTTCTTAATGTGTTTAGAAATAGATTGAGGTAGAATGGTGTCCTGAGTTGAAGTATATTCTGTTACCATCTCCGTGAGCTGTTGAAACCAGGTGAGGCAGTGTTCTTTGCCTCCTCCCTCTGTACTATCTTCTGTTAATGGGCCATCAATGCCTCGCCCCATGACTCAGAGATAACTCCCTCCTGGACTATCTGCTGTTAATGGGCCCGTCAGGCCTTATCACACGACTCACCATCCCATTGTGAGATGTTTTGCCCAGAGGGAGGAGACAACTATTCCATCCTGGATATAAGCTGAGACTCTGAACACCACACCAGCGCTTACCTACTGGACTCCCAGAGGACAAGAGCTACCGTTGGACTTTCTCACCCTTTTCTTCCTACAGGATCACCGATTCAACAGAACTGCTTTGCTTGGACTGCTACCACCATAGAGTGTCAGGGTGTATTTGACTTTGTCAGTGTTCTTGTACTTCTGCATTTATTTATTTCTTTTCATTTTCTTCTTTCTATTAAATTATAATTCTGACTTGCGATCTCCCACTGGTTTGATTTCAAACTAGTACAAATGGGAATGTGGCATTGGATGGAAGAAATATTTTCATGTTTCCCTTAAATAAGAAAAGCTAGGTGTAACAGTGCTCATGTTTAACAAGAATAAACTTGTATAAAACTGAACTTTTTCAAAGTAATCCCTCTTCCCCTCCCCCCCATGATAAGCTCTAACTTTGTCCTAAGTACAAGACATTGAGCAAACGGAAAGTGGGCAGATAAAGATGCTCTTTTATTTCAGCAGAAAGTTGCTGATGTGGCATGGCTTGTGTCTTCTAGCTGTTGATTTTTTATGTATATTTATACTTGTGCATCATCTCATTTCTACAGCATGCTGTCAACTTTGTCACATGAAATGAAAAAGGGGTTAGCATACACACTGTTTAGTCACATACAAAATAGTCTTTCATTTTTAGCCTCATGCTGAAAAATGCTGAGAAAGTACAGAAAATATATTTTGCTTGCTAAATTGTCAAAGACTGAAAGTATCTTTCAGAGTATTTACATACTATATATGGAAGCCTCAGGGTATAAATGCAGCAAAAAGAAAAAACCCCAAACCAAACTAGGAATATGTGGACCTTTAAGTTAAATAAATATGTATAGTTTTAATATATAGATATTGATATAGAATTTAATAAATAAATATATATATAAAAAAGTCTGTTATTGCCTGCAGCAGGGTGTGTCTTGCTTCAAGGCTGTAAGATCTTCAGAGCTGGGATTGTATTTCCTGTGGTTTGCATGTTATAGCATCTATAATCCTTGTAAATAATGAAAAGTATTATAATTAGTTGCAATTTTTTTGGCACCCTGCTTAGATAGTTTTTCAGCACCACTTTGTTCATTAGGAAATATTATATATCCCACTCCAGAAATGTTTATGATTGTGCTGATCTCTTAAAATTAGTTCTAATTAAAAGTATTTATCTGCTTTTTTCTGAAATTGGACAAGCAATAGTTTTCAAACTGTACCTGTTTTAAATCAGATCCCCTAGCACTGAAACTTTTATGAAGACATCTTTGAAGCCACCATACATTTGACTTTATGCTGTTTGCAAGACAGAAGTACCGTTGTCCTGGATTTAGCCGAGATAAAGTTAACTTTCTTCCTAGCAGTTGGTACACTGTGCTGTTGGTGCTGTATTTTGGATTTAGGGTGATAATTATGTTGATAACAAATGGATATTTTAGTTGTCATTGAGCGCTGCTTACCCCATACTCTGTCAAAAAGGAAGTGCACAAGAAGCTGGGAGGGTGCATGGCCAAGACAGCTGACCCAAACTGGCCAAAGCAATATTACATACCATAGAATGTCATGCCCAGTAAATAAACTGGGGGTAGTTGGTTGTGAAGGGCCATTTGCTTCTCAAGGACAGGCTGAGAATTGGTCAGGTGGTGAGCAAAGGTAGTGTGCATCAGTCCTCACATATTACTCCTGTCTCTCTTTTTATTTCCCTTTTCATCATTATCATTATTGCTATTACTGTTATTGCACTTTTCATTTCAACAATTAAAATGCTTTTATCTCAACACACAGGTTTTACCTTTTTCTGATTCTCCTTCCTATCCCACTGGGGGAGGAGTAAGGTGAGGAGCAGAGTGAGGAGAGGAGAGGAGTAAAGCAGTGAGTAAGTGGCTATGTGGTGCTTAGTTGCCTACTGTGGTTAAACCACACCACCTAGAAGGCCAAGACTAAAAAGTATCTTGCAACCAACAAATCTTTCCCTTTTTGAATGAATAAATAGTAACATTCCTCAGTGATTATTGGATCAGTGTATTGTAAATGACCTCTCAGGTTTTTTTGAGTGGTGCAAAAATTACAGTTGAGACAGACTTTTTATATCGACACCTGTATGTACCTCTCCTGGTAATGGAGGTAAATTTGTTGAAGAACTTTCCTTTAAACAACACAATAAAGACTTTGATAGATATTTTGTCTCTAGAAATTTTTCTTTCTTGATGCAATTCCAAAAACATGAAAGTTTGTATTCCTACAAAGATTCTAAATATGAGAGACATTTATTTTTCAAAGCTTAATAACTCGGCTTTTGATTCTCCTTACAAGATGAAAAGCTGGACTTAATTTATTGTCTCTTCCTCCCTCATTAGTCTAAAAAGTCTTCTTTTGCTTCACCATTTGACAAACATGAAAGGGTCATCTGGAGTCTCCTAATCAAACCTGTTTCCTTATCTTCTTTTACTCACTGGGGTGTCTCCAGCTTAAATTTACAAATAAACTGTAAATTCAACATTTGTGTCAGAAATCACTCTGCAAGAGCCCAAATTGTTTTCATCCAACTTCTTCTAACTAAATTTGAGTTTTCTAGATTTTTTGCTTTTTCTAATGCTACTGATAACTATAGTGCTTTTTTGAAAAAAGCAAACCTTCTCTGTTTATTTAAAGAATGATTCTCTAAACATTTTGCTGATCTCAGAAAAGGTCTTTATTTAGGGCTTGTTTTATAGCACTCTCCAAGGGTATGCTATACCTTTGCTCTTTTTAATTCTGCACCATTTTATATCTATTGCAAAACAATGTCACTCATTCTTTTATGAAATTAGAGCTGGATAGCGGTGCTTGCCATCAATTTGTAGAGGTCTCCAAAAGTGTTGCACACATCTTGTGAACACTTGTTTTGTATTTTCCAAGCTAGCCTAAGATGTCTTACTTTTGTGACCTTTGAAATTGAAGTAAAATAGGAACTATGCTCTTTCTTTCCTCGTGTTGTCAGAGATGGCCTCAAATATATAACATTTGAACTTCTAAAGTATTCTGCACATTTTTTTTATTAGAAATATTCTGTTGTAATGTGCTGATCCATATATAAAAGGACACTTCTGAGAAACTAAAGTTATCATAATGAAACCTAAGCAGTTTCCTTCTAGCACTCAACTTGAATACTGAGAAATGCAAGTACCTTATTCTTCATATCTTTTTTTTTCTTTAATTAATTCTAGGTTGCACCCAAATACAAACAAAACAGGAAAAAAGAGATATGCAAAATTTTGAAATCTTCATTTCTTATGTTCAAACACACCTCCTCCCTCATTGTTTAATTTTTCATTATAAAAAATATCCTATTGCAGTTATTCGTGATTTTGGATGCATTTCATTCTTTTACAAGAGGACAGATATACTACTTTACTTTCTTTTATATCTTGATATGCAATGTCAGGCATTCCTCACATGATTCTTCATTTTGCTAGAAAATTCCAGTGGGAACTGAGGCAGTATTTTCTCTCAAAGAAATTACATTGGCTGCTTCCCACACTACAATTTTTATGTGTTTTTTATCAATGTCAGAATTGTATTTCTTCTGGTCTTCTTTAAAATGAAGAAATCACCTTCCCATCCTTTGTTATGAAGGCAATACTACAGCAGAGAAAACCCTGGTCTTTCTATCCTCCTCTGGATAAAACTACTCTCAAGAAAGTTAGGCACTGTGATGATACTAACTGAAGCAGTGGAAGATACTATTTCACCTCAGTGTCAAAGCAGAAGGTGGCTGGAAGGTACAAAGACCTAAGAGCAAAAAAAGTCAAGCATTATTGGGATGAAGAAAGAAACCGATCAGTGATGTCTCCTCAGCAATTCTGACCACTGCTCATAGGTTGATTGAGATGTAGAAGCTTTTAAAATAAAAATGGTTCATGTGCTATTTGGCATAACATTCCGATAGATTATGGAAATAAATGCAGAGCAAGAAAATTCAGGGTTCTTGAGATGTTGTACCAATCCAAGTTTTCCTTACTGCATTTCAATATTATCTTTTCCATCATAATACTGTTCTTGGTGACAAAGGCTGACATTCAGTGCCCTGTGTTTCTTAGGATTCTTTTTTTTTTTTTTTTTAAATTTCATTGATTCTTTATGAAATAATGTTGGTTTGTTAGACACATTTATCTACTGCAAACTCAATAAGTAATTGTTAAAGGAAAGAGTTATTTCACTGCTGAATATTGCTGTATTGTAGAAGAAATTGAAAGTTTGTATTCAAAAGACCTTGTCTTAGTATCTTTTAGAAAGTTTATTCAAAATATAACTGCTGAGAATAATTTTACTTAAAGGCGTTTTGAATTCTAAGTTGAAGAGCACCTGGAGATTCTTTGAGAAAAGTGTTATAGGATTATACTGTAGTATTACTATAACTCAGCTAGACTTCTCAATATCCTTTGGAAGTCCCATTTCAGTATGAAATTATGATTTTTATACTTTTAGTAATATTAGACATTTCAGCTTGTATTTGAGCAGAGACTTCAAGACGGTATATGTACTTTAGTAACAAAAGTAAGTAAACTGCACATTTTTGTGACCAGTGAAGTATATCTGTAGAAATGCCAAAACAAGTTTTATTTTAAAAGAGACAGAAGCTACTGCTGTGCATCAAGATGTAAGTTTCAATAATCTTTTCATGATTTAAAACTCACTGATATCAAGTGGGTTTTTATTTATTTCCTTGAAACAGTTATCAGGTAAAAATGCTTCCACCATCTATTTTAAAAATAATGCTGTCTGCTTAATGTGTCCACCTGCCACCTAAAACATCAAAAAAATTATATTTATGTATTTCTGTGCAATTTAGACATGTATTTATCTTATTCTTGAATATGATAACTTGCAGACACAGACCAGGATGATTTGTTTTTCAATTTTGGCTTCATTTCGGGAGATAAATTTACTTCTTGCAGCCCCTCAGTGGCCATGTTTTTTGGTTCTTTCTTGTTATTTTGCATAAATAATAGTGCAACTAAAACACAAATGACTGTCATTCTTTAAGTATATATATATGCATATATATATATATGCATAAACATAAAAATGGTAATAATCAAAAAGATTAATACATTTAAAATTATTAATATATTTTGGAAAAGAAGGGAAGTCTATAATGCTGTTTTATTTTGAAGAATTTAACAGTGGTCCCGGGTAAAATCTGGGATTTTGTGGGTATTGATAGCAAGGTTTTTTTCTATCCTAATAATGATTAAGGATAAGAGTTAAATTCAACAGCATTTCAGGAACAAAGATTTGCAGTGTTTGTTTCAAGATATTAAGATCTCTTTCATCTGAGCTAATTTTTTTTGTTTTTTGTTTTTTGTTTTTCCATCCTGAGCACTATTGCAAATATGGGCATTAGTCCTACAATAAAAATATTTTCCAAATTTTGAAAAATAATTGTATTGCTTTATGAGAAAGGAGCCTTTGTGACTTTCAAGTGGTATCTAGATGGGACATATCACTTAGTAACCATCTGTCTAATGACACTTCTCACACTATGTCATAATGTATTGGTTTTTCTGTGGCCAGGTTTTGGTGGCAGTGGGGGGGCTGAGGGAGAGGCTTCTTCAAGAAGCTACTAGAAGTTTCTCCCATGTCCAGGCTGGGCCCGCTGCTGGCCAAGGCCGGGCCAATCAGTAGTTGACAGAACGCCTCTGTGATAACATATTTAAGAGGGAA
>VXBA01003162.1:87285-109240 GCA_013399895.1 Serilophus lunatus
CCCCCCCACCTCGCCTTTTTCCCTTGACCGCTGCGGGAGAATAGGTTGGATGTAAGAAGGAGGGGGACTGGGGGGTAAAAGGTGTCTTTTAGTCTCTCACTCTTAGCTCTGATCTTGTTAGTAATAAATTTGATTATTATTTCCACATAGAGTCTTGTTTTGCCTGTGACGGTGATTAAGAAAGAATCTGCTGTAATTGTTATCATGAATAGCAAAACCACTCGTTATAATCTATCTCTCCTCTATAGCTGAGCAAGGGGGAGTGAGAAGGCAGCTGTAGTGGGCCCCTGGCACCCAGCCCGGGTTAAACCACTACACATCATTTACATATTCTGGCATGTCATACCAAAGTAATTGTAATTTAGCAGCTAAAAGCTGAAGCTAATGCAATACAAGGTATCTGTACATTTCATACAGGCATTAATGTCTGCTGAATGCTAGACGTCTGGACCCTTGTTTTATCTTGTGATTTTGCTGATATCTCATTAATAATATGAATTAAATGAGCATATTTAAATTATTAAAAAATACGCCAAAATACTATTAAGATATTCACCTGAAGACCCATTAAAAGAGGAAAGAGCATCGTTTCAGTGATACAAAGGCTTGTAAAATGGAAAATTGCTGTGTCTAATCTGTGACATGTGAAACTCAAGCATAAGAGAGTCAATAAGTGATATTTAGAAACAAGGCATCTCCAGAAATAAACCTTTGTTTTTTAATCTGATGGTGTATGGAATCCTTGCCTTAGTGAGTAATCAAAGAGTGAGTGGAAAACTTTGAAGTCTTTTGCATTATTCAATATAAAGTATTTCTATTTTCAGCACGTGAATTTCTATTCCTGCACAAAAAGCTCTTGAAAATTCTCATACCAAACATGTAGTTTCATTATTTATAGCACTCCATGTTTAGCCTTTAACTTAGCAATTTCTTTAAAATCTCCATCACCCAGAGCTGCCTTCCCCTTTGCCTTTGTGGTGGTTTAACACCACTGTTTTTGCACTAGGGGCGCACTCAACAGTGACGAGAAGACTGAACAGAATTTAAACAACAGGGAAACAGTTTATTCGTCTGGGGCTCAACAAAAGAACAGACAACAGTTTAAGGGAACTCCAGACTTAACACAGAGATTATACCCAACAAAAAAACACACAGAAAAGGAAAAGGGAAAAAAGGGAATAAGGGAACTGCTTTTCAAAGGCCAGGCAGTCTGGTCAAGGAAAAGCAGGGGGAAGGAAAAGCCGCTCCTCTCCTCTCTCTCTCTGGTGGTAGTCATTCCCAGCCCTTGAAGTCTCTGCAAAAACACAACACAGTGAAAAGCACCCCCCAACCCTGGGACACTATTTGGGGAAGCTTTCCACTTGCGGTTGTGCTGGCTTGGCTCTGGTGCCGATGGAGGTGGGCAGAGTCAAGCTGCGGGGCCTGGAAGTCAGGAGAAGAGGGGCCGTGCTGCTGCTCTCCAGCTCGCAGGAAGCCGAAGAGAGAGAGCTTCCGTTTTTCTGGCTTTTTAAGTTCTCCAAATCCCATGTGAATCTCGCCATTGTCTTCCTGGCTTTGCCTCTTCGGATTGGCCATCAGTCCAGGCTCCACCCCTCTTTCCAAGATCTTCAGTTCCAGAGAAATGGCAGTTCCCGCCAAAAACCGTGAGCAGGCTACTTGCCAGTGCCATGTTTTTTACCAACCGTGGGCTGGCTGCAGCCTCCCCAAGGCACCTGCTGTCTGCAGGAACCCCCAAAATGGGGTCCTTGAGGCTACCAGGGCCCCATGAGCCGCCCAGAGCAGCCGCCGTGCCCACACCACTGCGTGGGGGACACTCTCAGGACTGCCAGGACTGTCGGACCCCCTGCCGGGCCAGCGCAGCCGCCGGGGCACTCTTGATGTTGCTGCACCACGGCTGCGGGCACCACCGGCGAGGAACAACCAGCGGGCATCCGCACCAGGGTGTGTGATCCCCCCCGGCAACTGCCATCGCCACTGCCAGAGCTCAGGCCGGCCACTGCCTGAGGGAGAGACAGGGAGCGATGCCGCAACCACCTCTCCCCGGCACTGCGACCGCACCCCAGGCATGCTCCGTGCCAGCGAGGGACCCGATCCTGCAGCAGCGTGGCCACCGATGCTACCGAAAATCACCGCCAGGAAGGTGAGTGTACAACAGCAGCAGCAGCCGCAGCAGCCGCCCCCGGCCAGCGCCTCCCACCTGCAGCCGCTGTGAAAGGAACCTGCATCTCCACTGCCGCCTGCATGGCCGAGCCAGGTCCATGCACACCCCGCATTGCACCAGTGCGGGAACTAGACCTGCTGCACGTGCCGACCATGGTTGCAGCCGCTGGCAGTGGCACTGCTCCCGTCTCTGTCTGCTCCTCCGCTGCTGCCCGTCCACATCTCTGTGAGCTCCTGCTACGGAAAACTGTGGGGAGAAAGCTGGGGCGACCCCGCCGCCTCTCCCGAGTGAGAGAGAGAGAGTGGGCACCCCCTCTGCTCCAGCCAGCCCCAAAGGGCAAGCTGGGGAGGAAGAGCAAGAGAAGGCTGTAAGGAGATGGCTGGGGTGACCCCCGCTGCCTCCCCCGAGCAAGAAACTAAGCAGGAGGGGGCGGAGAGAGACTGGACAAAAACACAGGGCTGCCTCAGCTCCTTCACCCCAGCCCGGGGGCAAAAAAGGGAGGTGAAGAGCCTGAGCTTTTAAGGGAAAAAAACAGGATTTACAGAACCAGGAGCCAGTGAACCGTTTAAAACGAAGCCCCCCTTTCCTCCCCCCTCCCTCCAAGAACCCAGCACCCCCCACCTCCCTCTCCCAAACCTCCACAGTCTTTCTTCATCTCTTTCAAATGCCCTTTACCCCATAGCCAGCCCTGTTACCCTACTGCTGCCTTTACCTACAGAGATTCAGCTGCAGTACTTTGTGTAAGCTTCTCACACCTGCAACACTCAGCAGAAAATGCTGCTGAAAAGGATTATGAAACTTCATTCATTTTGCATATATAACCTGAAGAGTGATTCCTACTCCTAAAATGATGTTTGTTATTTTTATTTTGACAATATTTTTTTCTCTGAAGTCCCTAGCATAATCTGAAATATTGTCCTGTTGTCTTAGTTTGGTGGACAAAATATTGTTTTATAAATTCTAGATACAAGACATATTAAAGAAATAAGAATTTATTATATGAAGCAGAAAAAATATTAAAATGCTAAAAACCCACAGAAGTAAAACTAACAACCATTTCCCAAAAACTGAAAACCCAAAAACCCCACAAAAGCATACACATACCCACAAGTACCACCCCCCTCCAGGCAAAACCAAAACAGAGACAACTTATTTTCCATTTCAATGTCTGAATGTGCAGTTGATTGAGGTAGGGGGCATTTGCGGCCGTGGGAGGCAACAATGAGAATAATGAAATGGGAGTGTGCGTCCATTGTCCTCAGACCCGAGGCAGAGGCAGCAGTTGCTGCTGGTGGACCCAGCAAAAACACGTGTTGGTTCCAAGATGGTGGACACTGGAACCCTGGGCAGCAAGTGACCACCCTCTGTGACAAGCTCCAGATGGGATGAGAGAGAGAGGCTGGGAAGTCCTCTGGTTATATAGTTCTCAGGTCATCCCAGAATGCCCTGTCCTGTGCGCCTCCCTCAGCCTGCCCCAAAAGAGGGACAGACTCGCCCCTCACCAGATTCTCATTGATCATTCTGGTCCTGTCACGCCCTGGCTCCACTCCAGGTCCTCCCTAGCTCCACCCTGTCTCCACCTCCAGGGGCCTGCCGGCTGAAGCCACATGCCAAAGAAACATGGCGCTGCCACATGCCACAACCACACCGCCCACCACTACAGCCACCGAGAGTGGCCCTGGCCACCACCGCCGGCTGTGCCGGCCCCCGTCTGGGGGGCTCGACCCTGCAGTGTCTGCCCCTGGGGCGCCCAGTGATCTCTGTCACCACGCCACCTGCTCCCGGTATTCCTGGTATTCCTTGGGTACCCCCGGCTCTCCTGGCTCTCAGTACCCCTCCTCCGATCTGGGTCCTGAGCAGGACTCACCTTTCATAAACCCTGGCTGAGCCTGATCCCCTGATTGTCCTATATCTGCTATGTGACAGCATTCAAGGTGATCTGCTTCACTATCTTTCTCAGCACCAAGGTCAGATTGATAGGACTGTAATTTCCTCAATCCTCCATCTAGATTTTCTTGTGGATGGGTGTCACATTTGTGAACTTTCAGTCACCTAGGACCTCCCCAGTTAGCCAGGACTGTTGGTAAATGACTCAAAATATCTTGGTGATCACTTCCACCAGCTGCCTCAGTACCCATGGGTAAATTCCATCCAGTCCCATAGATCAAGTGGTGTTAGTGTGCCACTAACCATTTCTGCTTGAATTATGGGGACTTCATTCTAGTCCCTGTCCTGTCTTCTACCTCAGAGGGCTGGATACCTGAAGAACAACTGCTCTTGCTATCAAAGACTGAGGTAAAGAATACATTAAGCACCTCAGCCTTTTCCTCATCTGTAGAGGGATTTTTGACAGCAAATGACCATGTTATATGTGAACAATCTAGCATTTGATTATGGCTCATTGTGCATAAAGTTAGAAGGTCGTTGAAAGTTATAACAAGCAGAAACCGGGCAAGAAGAGGAACCCCTGGCAACATAATAACAGCTGACAGACATAATAAATGAAGAGTTGTGTCTACATAACTAATAAACTTTTAGTCTCTAAGGAAAACTGCATCTACATAACCAATGAACTCTCAGTAAAATCGCGTGAACAACTGTTGATAGCCAATGAACTATTTCACAACATGATGGCCAGAATATAAAAAAACCCCTCTTACTTTAAATAAACGAACCTTTGCCGATCACATTGGTCTCCGTGCAATTGTTCCTAAAAATCTCCCGCACTCATCCTTTATCATTATGTTTCCCCTTGTATCCAGTGAATGATGGAGATTTTCCTGAGTCCTCCTGCTGTTGCTCATGTATTCATGGAAATAGTTTTGTATTTTACAGCAGTAGCCACATTAATTTCTAGTTGGGTTTTCTGCCTTCTGATTTTCTCCCTGCATAACCTAGTGACATTCTCGTAGTCCTCCCGAGTTGC
Organism: Serilophus lunatus; assembly: GCA_013399895.1. Lineage (NCBI taxonomy): Eukaryota > Metazoa > Chordata > Aves > Passeriformes > Eurylaimidae > Serilophus > Serilophus lunatus. The sequence goes on from VXBA01003162.1 coordinate 92,373, forward strand.
CATCCTATTCTTTCAAAGGTCATAAATATTTCTGCTCTTTCTGATTTCCAGCCAAAGCTCTCTGTTCAGCCAGAATGGTCTTCCTCTCAATTAGTGCACCTTTCAGCACATGAGGATGCACTTTTCCTGTGCTTTTCATATCCCATTCATGAAGAATATCCAGCCTTACCAGGCATTTTTGTCCTTCAGGATTGTCTCTCAAGGGACTCTCTGAACCAGTCTCCTAAACAAGTAAAAGTCTACCCTCCAGAAGTCCAAGGTGGCAGTTCTGATGACCTCTTCCTGAGTTCTCTGAGAATAAAAACCTATCATTTCATGATCATAGTGCCCAAGATGGTCTCCAGCTGTCACATAATCCACCAGTTTTCTGTTCACAAACAAAAGGTCCAGTGGACACCTTCCGTAGCTGCCTCACTCACCAGCTGTGTCAGGAAGTTGTCTTCCACACACTCGTTTTATTTCTCTGTTGTATTGTATTTCCAGCAGATATCTGATAAGTTGAAGTCCCACATGGTGAGACTTCTCCTAACTGCTTATAGAATATTTCATCTGTCTTTTCATCATGGTTGGGTGCCTATAACAGGCTCCTGCCAATATCCGTCTCACTGGCTTTCCCACAAGCTTCTTACCCATAGACACTTAACCTTATGCACAAATCATCCTATCATATTTCCATGATGGCAATTATGGCATAGTTTTCCTGCTGCATGATGATTTCCAGCTCATCCTGCTTGTTGCTTATATCACATGCATTAGCATAGATGGACTTCATTTGGGCTATTGATCCTGCCATCTTTTTTGTGGAGGAACTCTCTAGTTCCGGGATGGAATTTCCTAATGATGGAAAACACTCTGGCTATAGAATAATTGTTTGTTCCTAAGGTTTAATTTAAATGGTACAGTGGCGAGATTTTATTCTTATTTTCAACTATATACTTCTATTGCAAAAGAAAATAGCTCGCTGGAGTTGTAGTTTGACAATCTGACAACATATTGAGAGAATTCTATACATGAGTAATCTATAAGGCAGCAGATGGGCTTACTCAATCAGCAGTGTTGTCTCCGAACTCATAGCTCACAATCCTCTTTCATCTGACAAAATTTCAGTCCTTTTCCTGTTGTGATTTCCTTTGGACACTACTATCATTAAATAGTTGTACAGTGTTTAAACATCTTGATCTAAGTGCAAGAAAGCCTTGTTCCTTGCACTTTATCACCAGAAGCTTTGAGTTTCAGTTCCTTGTGATCAAATGCAGGTACTTTGATCTCATGTGTTCTGTTCAGTACCTCTTTTTTCTCTTAGTGATATATAAGATTATGTTCATCTGCAAATATGGAATTCTCTCTTTGTTCTACTATTACTCAATGTAGAGTAATATAAATGTTTCGTAATATACCACTTGGGAGCATTATTTGCTTTGGAATCTTATTTTTTTTTTCAAAGTACTATTTATTTTGTACAGAGGGATGATATATATTGAAGCTCTCTTTGACTGCTTCCCTTTGAAATCAGTATCAGTAGGGGTGGCAGAATGAGGACCATCATTATCTAGATTTCTCTCCATAGCCTGCTGGTTGATTATAGATAATAGGAGTAAACATCCACTTAATTACCAAGTATATTGCAGCTAAAGCTGTCTGGTAACTATAGATATAAATAGAGTCTACCATATAATTTCATTCCTGTTCATGACCTCTTTTGTTTGCTTATTGATGGCATTTGGTTGAAAATAAATTTATTTGCAAGCATGTTTGTGATAAGTACAAATGTTGCACACGGGAAACCAAATAAATATTAGCAAGACGTGAGACTTCAGAAAAAAGCTTTTGTGACCACTTAAGGTTCATGGCTTTCACCTCAACCAACTTCTATTTATTTTTATGGTGTAAAATACTGGTGCTGAAGTAACTTCATTGTCATTAAGCACCTTTCAACTTGAAAATGTAGCTGTAAAACTGTCACTGCTTTTCCCCTCCAGTTCTAATTATTTTTTTTCCATCTCCCTTACCTATTCAAAAAAACCTTAAGAAATTTTACTTTGAATAACTGAGATAACAAAAAACAAAAGCATGTGCTTGCTTTATTTTTTTTTAAATTCACAATATAAAACTTAAGGTTCATGCTGCATAAAAATGTCTTTGAGAAAATCTTCTGTTATGGATTAACAAACTAAACAGTACAACTATACCAAAAAACCACTGCAATTTGATTACACTCATGATCACTGATGCATTTTCTCAAGAATCCAAGGTCATAAGAATATTGCGACTTTTACACATTTCTAGATCAATATGAATTCTTTAGAGCTTATCAACACAGCAAATTTACTGGCATCATTTTTACTGCAATAGTTACATTGATCTAATTCTTCCTGCAGATGCTTATTTTGGAATAGGTACCATGAGAAGGAGCTATAAATACAGTAGTATGTTTCAATAGTATTTTTTCCCCATAGATCTTCTTTCTGAGTTAATCTTTGATGCAGAACATAATTTCTATAACCGTTTCACAAAGACACTGAGGTTGTGACTTACCAGAATAAAACTTGCCCAGCTGGGAAAGAAAGCCAAAGTGCTTATTTTCACTGCCTGTATATGTACCTAAGGACTACAGCTATATTAGTATATTAAATTGACTGAGAAAATTCTCCAGAAATAGAACAAGTTTATCTATGCAAGGAGGTAGTTAGAGATATTACTTGCATCAGTTTGGCCCATGATAACCACCAATCTTCCCAAACAATTCCCAGCTATATTTCACCAGTTAAAATGTCTCCTGTGACCTGTTTCTGCCCTTCAACAATATTCAAGCAGGCTTTGTGACTTCACATACTATAACTACATTCAATCATTCGAGCTGTTATGTTTTTCCCCAGTTGCATTGCACAAGTAGTCAGAAGATCATTCCATGTATTTCCATCTTGAGGAGTGCAGAGCACCCTTTTGTTGTCTCAGCTGGGTGGAGTTGCAGGGGAAGGCAACCTCAGATTCAAGGAAAGCACACTGCAATTGTCTGTGAGGAGCTTTAACATGAGTAGACTGGATGGGCAGTCCATACTTGAATGTTTTCGATCTTTCCACTTCCCTTCTGTCTCTTCCCCAAGTTCATGACATCCCTTAAAATTTAGGCACGGAAAAAATACCATTATGTTGGTTCCCTTTGCCTAGAATATAAATTGGGGTATATAGTTGAATTAATTTAAATGGAGGAAAAGTTTTGAGTGTTGTGATTTGGTGTGTTGTGATTGAATATGTTGGATAGCAGTAGAGGTCAGTGTGGTAGACTGCGGAGAGAAAAAATTTTCCTAAAGCACTTGTATCACAGTGATAAGAAAGAAAACATATAAAAATGCCCACCTGCACCATATAGATAGAGGAGAACAGCACTTTAAATTCTTAATTTAGAGGTGCAAGCAGAGTCTGACTCAGCATCTACAAGCTGCAAGTATACAGTACAGACAGCTTGAAACAGTAGAATCTAGAAACTGTTCAGGTGATTGTGGGTGGCTGGTTCCCAGGGCTCATCCAGAAACTCAATGTGTGAGAATACAGTGAAGGCAGGTGGAGAAAAGACTAGAACAGCTGAGAGATGCCTCTCTTTAGCACAATTAATGTTGCACCTCATGAGATGGTCTGTGTTACAAGCAGATGGTGTGGCAATGGAGAGAAGAGGGATGGTTGGAACTAAATGGTCCATATCATATGACTAGGTCTAAAGGGAGTGCTTATAGATTTTTGAGTTGGTTAGTTTGTCTGTTTCTTCTGGTGGTTTGGGGGGTTTTTAAGTCAAAGGAACTGATGTACAGAAAGAAAATTTGTTGGTGCCATATAGAGCATGGGGGACAATTCTGTCTATCTTTAAAACCTGATTTGTGGAATGGCTGATGGAATACTCCGGCAATCTTCATTAATATTTTGATGGAGAACCCTGAACTAGATGGAGGCAGTGAAGTCAAGCAAGATGCACAAGAGCTAGACACAATCCTGCTATGAATTCTCCTTTTGAAATAGTTTGCCTCCATTCTCATGTAGACATATAAAATGCTCCAGATTAAAGATTTTTCACAAAACTGAGCAGGCTGAAGTCCAGTCTGTCCCTCATAGTTTTCTGTCTCCAAATCAGCAGGCCAAACACCGCAATGAGATGCTACAGGATGAGAGGCCCTAATCCAAACACAGGTTTTGTAGTTATCATTGGAATGGCATCCCAATTTGGACACTAGGGGGCGTTACTAAGAGGTGAGAGATGTATAGAGAAGACAACAACACAATAATTTATCGAATATATGGAATATACAATGTGGAAACCACTATAGGCATGAACTATGCATACAGTAACACATAAAAGAAATAACCACTTTGCTGTTCTAGGCTGGCTGCTGGGCTGTAGAGGGGAAGGAAGGAGGGCTGACACATGGACAGTGCTGGGGAGGTGACATGGCAGGGTTACACTCCAGGGCTGCTGAAAAATCAAGAGAGAGTGAAAGGAAAACCCCGAGGGACACAAAAGGAAGACATACCACACTGCTATCGCTGTTGTGTGGAGCTGCATGGTCCTCTACCAGCACTGCCCGAGATGTGATCACACCGTGCCACTGCCCATGCCGAGAGAGAACTTCTGTCTCTGCTCCTTTTATACTGTATCTGTTCTTTTCTCGTGCTCCCTTTCCGATGCGTGTTGCTTCTCCATTGGTTGGCAGCCCAAGCTGGTGTCACATGGCACTGGGTGCTGCCCCTCCTCCGAGACCTCACCATGAGGCAACATGGCAGCATTGTTGCCAAAACACTCATGGCAGCTCCCGTCACAAGTAGGGGCTGCTGCCGCTGCCTCCCCGCCAGCCTTGTGGGGACCCAGGGGGCTTGGGGCTTGCCTCTGCTCCGTGCATCAGGCTCTGCCATGGCCTCCATCGTACAGGCACTCCCTGTCCCCACTCACCACATTGCCAAGGCGACGCCTGCTCCGCCAGCACCACCAGTGTCCCACACCACTGCGGCCATGGGAGTGCACACCTTGGGCCACACCGCACCTAGCGGGGTCATGGTGGTGGCGCAGTGCAGACAGGGGAAGCTGGCAGGAGCCTGCCGCAAGGCACCAGTATGCCCCAAGCCACGCCCAGCAGCTCTGCCACTCCCAGCCCTGGCCCAGCTCCATCATGGCAGTGAGCATGGGCTGAGTCAGGCTGGGCTGGTTCCACTATGCTCTGCACCTGGTGGGGTCATGGGGGAGTGGGCAAGAGCAGCACCATCTCCGCCCGCAGCTACCCACACTCATGGCCCTGCTCCACCGCTGACCCTGCTGTTCTGCTAGGTGCCAGTGTGGGGTCCATCCATTTTGCTCTCTGCACTCTCTCAGGAAAAAAACAAAAAAAGTTTTAAAATACATCCTCTCACCCCACTGGTTACCCCTTAACAAACGGCTGTAAGTTTCAAACAGAACCAACCAGAGAATGTGTAATTCTTTACTGATAATCTAAAAACAGCCTTCAGGATGTGTGACTGGAAGATGTTGTAGTTGCTGCAGGAATTCTGCAGAGGCCTTTGACTGCAGAGAGGGAGGGAAGGAGCACGTCTTTTAAGTGGTTTTAGCAGTGTGCCCTTTTTAAAAATCCTTGTGCAGCTGGGGTTGTGCTATGTCTTCACACTATGTTTGTTTGGCCTCAGTGATACTGTGGACATGCACCAGTCACCAATAAATGATCCATATTGTGGTCTTCATGACACCTGACATAATCCTGCCTGCTAGAGACTTTCTGATGCCAAAATGTTTGCCTGTTGACCAGGAAAGTCATAGCAGTTTCTTTCACTTTTGTTACGGCAATGCAGGATATCTGAAAAAAACAAGTTCACATACATACTAGCAAAGAATAGGTTCCACAGTAGTCCTTTCCCATTTAACCATAGCTTTTGCATTCACAAGGGAGAATCTCAATTTTGTAAATAACATAAATAACAAGATGTTGAAGATGAAAAGAAAGGGGATAACTTTTGAGATAATACTTACACTGTAGGAACATTTCCCTGAAAATTAATGGGCAGTCCAAAAGCTGATGAAGCATTCTTCACACAAGATCATAATGAAGAAGTCATTGTATATGAGTCTGTTTCCATTGTGGCCTGTTTTGTGGGCAGATTTTAGAAACGCCTGCAACTCTACAGGTATCCTTTACAAACACTATGTCTGGACACCTTCTGAGTAAGAACTTTGTTTCTAAAGTGAAGCCTGATGTTGGAAGTATGAGCCTTTTCCCCTCAGCAATTATTTTGTAGGTTTTGATTAACATTTTTAATCAAAATGATTTGCTACCCAACTTTGAATACATGTTTTATGTTCTGTGTCTACATGCAGCGTTTGCCAGGTGAAAATTTAAACTATTAAAAGAGATTGTGAGGGAAACACTGGAACTCAAAACTAGAAAGTATTTTCATTGATTTAAAAAATATACTATTTTGATATCCGATCTTGTGAAGGATTAAAAAGTATGCAGTATATTCTTGGAGATCAACTGTAGATATCAAATATATGAGCACTTTGTTAATGTGATTTGCGTTGTGGGTTTTTTCAAAAGAACAATTGTTAATTGCTACTGAAAAAAAAATTAACTCTAGTTGTTGCCTTGTAGCTCCCTCTTTTCTGTCTGAGATGTCAGTGAAATAATATTATTCAGAACTGAGAAATATTGTGGAGACCTACTGCTCAAGGCAGTGAGGAAGTAGAATAAAGACTGTTTAATTGAATCTGCTAACAATAATGTTGACTATTCATGTGAAACAAAGGTGCATAATCAGAGGAACTGGAACAGAGGGAATATATTAATTTTCAGTCCTGGTATGAAGAAGAAAGGTTTTTGTTTGTTTGTTTGTTTGTTTTTCTTTGTTTTAGTGAAACATTATTTTTCAGAAAAGTAGGTTAATAGATATGTAGTGGAGCAAAACTCTAAGATTCCTGCAGGAAAAAAACAACAACCAATACAAAAAACCACAAAGAAACGAAAACAAAAAACAGAGTTTTGGAAGCTTTTTAAATATAAATTAACAGGTCTCAGTAATGTACAGTATCTTCCATTTGTCCTCTAACCACTGTGGTGGCTCAATACAATCTGTAAACCCTGCAAGTATAGACAGGGTCCATCAAGTATCAAACTATGTGTAAAAGTTGTCTTTCTAGAGGATGTGGGAGCAATCACACCCATGAGTAAACTGTAATGTGAAAAAACTTACACAGCTGAACAATGCACAGTGTCATTCTTAGACTGCAAAGCAAATGAAGGCTGAAATAGCAGGTTCAGGTCCTGAAAACGAAAAAAAGTATTAAGGTAGACTGGAACTGTGCCAGGAGGTGTAGCAACCCCTGAACTCTGATCTTTCTCTTTGGTGGCACACAGGTGTTTCACAAACAGGTACCTTGCCTTTCACTCTGAAAGCTGCCAGCTCGTGGTGTCTGGTTCTTGGCTTTTTCATCCCTACTCATTTAATGGGAATGAAGTAAGTAGCATCTGAGGTCAACATCCAAGTACAGTACGATATACACTGTGCAGTTCATGTCAAAACTTCTGTGTTTGTTAAGTTTTAGCAGGCTAAATTAGCCTTCTATTACCTCTTGATGTCTTGCAAAGCAAAGGGCAGTCAGTAGTCAGCCATCTTGACACACATGCTGGGCATTAATATTGTGGTTGTCATGGCAGCAACACAGTAGTTGAAACAAAAATGTGTCTGCAGAACGTGCACAGATGACAGATTTCAAAATTAAAAGGAATAGACTCTTTAAGAAAACACAGAAATACTTAGTTAAATGTATTTAATTTACTATAATGCAGAATTTATGCATGTCTCAAACACCATATTATAAACTATATTTGAACTCAAACAATTTCAGATACCACTTTAAATAATTCTGTTTTTAATGGCATGCAACGGAAATGGGACAGCAATTTGTAAGTGGTCCTTAGTTTTCATCTGAAATATTGCTGTTGTATTGAAAAGTAGACAATTTATTCATGGTTAACTATTTGAAGTTGATATTCAGTGACATGATAAATATATAAACACAGTTCATTGAATCTGAAATAATGTCTTAAATGCAAATAATCATAAAATTACAGCTTAGTGTACTTTTCAAGAATTTGAAATTTTCAATTAAAGGAAAGAATGCCAAAGAGATAAATTCTTCTTTTTAACTAGTAACCTTGGGAATTTCCAACCAAATCCTTTTGGAAATGATTACTCTTTAGTAATTCATATATTAAATATAAGAGAATTTTTCTTTCCCTGGTGAAATATGCCCTCCCTACATTAAAGCAATGATATGTACTACATCCTACATAACTATTTAAGTACCCAAGAGTTTAGTTCATGGTAATGCAGCTATAAAACCCAGTTGCTGACTTCTGTATTTTTTTGGTTGCATAAAATTGGTCATGAATTTGATTTCTAATAAAATATTGCGGACCACTTATTACTCTTCTAGTAATATAAATACTTCTCTGAAGATTCACCTTTTTACATTAAGAATATGAAAACAGGTGAGGAAAAAATAACTGGAAGGCTTTGTGGCATATAAGTATAGAAAAACAGAAAAAAATTGGATTAAATAATTACAGCCTAATTCGACAAACCTCAGGGAAGCACTGTAACCGGTACTGATAAAAGAATGCAGGAAATGTTCAAAAATTTTCTGTTGTTTAAATACAAAGCAGGAGAATACCGCATGATAGAATATATCATATATGATTCAAGTGCAGTTCTTAGTAGTCCTTTTCATAAGTGGGGACAGTGTGGGCTCTGAATATTGATTTACTGGGATTAAAAAAGGAAAGAAAAAAATCCCAAATAATCTCAAAGCAAAACTGAGATGATGCCAGCTGCATACTTGTATGTATTTTAGTGCCAGGAAAGGTAAAATGAATACTATACTGGTATAATTCAGAAGATAAATTACTATTTTAAAAAGGTATTTATCTCAAAAATTATTGTTCACACTGTGATTGTACATATATTTTGATGCAACTCCATTAAATTTTTGAAGTTCTTGATGTCATGCAGGATAATTAAGTATTTAGTCATATAAGCAATTGCACATGGTACATAGACCTTAAAATTTCATAAATTAAGTCATAAAAATTTGAAAACAATGAAGATATTGCAAAAACATGTATATTCTCTCCAGTCATTAAAAGTCATATGTGAATGAATGTGAAAGACTGAATTAGTATTTAAAATGCCACAGGGCGAAGCCTTCCCAAAACCGTATCGATGAGACCTTAACTACATTACCTAATAGAATGTCATTAGGTGATGTTCGTATGTGTTGGGAAAACAAGGAAAGTTTGGACAATTGTTAAGAGATGTGTCACATATCTCTGGATTACATATACCCTGCTGTCATGTTTTAACTCCAGACAGCAGCCAAGCCCCACGCAGCTGCTTACTCACTCCTTGACCAGAGGGATCAGGGAGAGAATCAGAAGGACAAAAGATAAAAAACATGTGGGTTGAGATGAAGACAGTTTAATAGAAAAAGCAAAATCCGCACATACGAGCAAAGAAAAACAAGGAATTGATCCAAACGTACCCCCGCTCCCTCCTTTCTGCCTGTTTAATGTGGAATATTCCTTTGGCAGTTTGTGTTGCCTGTCCTAGCTGTGTCTCCTCCCAGCCTCTCATGCATACCCAACTTCCTCGCCAGCATCCCAGTACAAGAAACAGAAAAAGCTTTGTCTCTGTATAAGCACTGCTTAGTAATAACAAAAACATCTCTATATTATCATCGCTGTGTTGAACACAAATACAAAATACAATTCCATAGTAGTCACTGTGAAGAAAATTTACTCCAGTCAAAACCAGCACACCTGCTCTGATATTTTAGGTATGAGCGGGAAAGAAATAAAGTATCACTCTTTCACACCTCGGTAGCAGAAGTGACCCAGGAAACATGGTAACTGACTCTAGACACAGTAAAATTTCAAGATTAGGCTGAGGCAATTTAACCAGCAAGGCCACTAGTTTCTTGTGGGCCCATCTAAGTCAGAAAACAACAAATAACAAAAAAAAACTAGCCTCTTGGTACAGGCTGTGTATGAGAGAATGAATTATTATATTCATTATTGTGTTGCACCAACTGAAGTGTGTGTGTGTGTGTGTGTGTTGGAGGGAAGGGACAGGCCGAATTTCATGGAGGGGAGGTGATGCCCTGTCCCACACCCCAGCTCCTGCAAGACTCGCTGGGCAGCCCTGGAGAAGGCAGCCTGGGAACATGGCCACACCACACCCTGGAGCTGCACCCAGCCTCTGGTTGGCTGGCACACTGGAATTCCTGCCTCGGGGTAGGAGGTGTGGCCACAGGGGGGCCAAAACGCATAAAAATAGCAACATATGCTCCACACATTGTTTGAACTTTTCATATTCTATATTCCTGTAGCTGGATCTATGTTGGATCTAGGGATGGTAGCTGTAATTCTCTTTTTATCTTTCTTTCTTTACTTCTTTGTTTTCCCCTAATCATTTTTCTTAATATTTTAGATTACTTGGGACCAGATGGGTTGGATTTTTGTAAATTGTTGGAGTTAGTATGTGCTAAGTCAATGCTTTGTGGAATGCTTTTTTTGATTGTATGTTACCTTTTAAACTTCCCTTGTTTTTTAAAGTTTAGCATTAAAAGTATCTTCCGAGAAAACTGTGCAGCTTTTTCTCCTATGCGCTCTTTCTTAAAGTGTTAAAAGAACTGAGGGCTCTGCTAACAATCCAGAGGGTGGATATTGTTGGAGCCTTGTATATTTTTAAAATAAAGCCTCTTTGGTGAGTTCAGAGCTTGAGACATGGAGTCTTACAATATGTCCACAAGCATCTGGAGCCATGCAGAAGGCTAAATCCAAGGTGGAAAAGCCATACATAGAGGCCAGGCCACATGCTTGTTCTCAAATATCTCAACTGCCTACAAGAAATGTCCTCCACAATCCATGATGCCAGTTGCAACTGGATCATAGAAGGTGTGCACATGCTCTGTACTCCGTGTGTGTGTATGTTTTAAACTGCTCTTTACCTATTATACCTGTCCTACTTAGTAAATAAAGCTTAGATTTTTATTACCGAGAGCTGTGGTTCTGTTTTTGTGCCTACCTCACTCTAAATTTTACCATAATATAAAGTTATACAAGTCCATGGTAAAGACATAGCACATCAGAGAATAATGGGAATATACTGTCCTTGCTTAGATTATGATTTGAATTTCACCATAGCCAAGAAAAGAAACAGAAGAATTTTACATAGAATTGCATATAACTGTGACAGAAATCGATGGAGGAATATTGAGGTTTTTTTCAAGGTTGCTCAGAATTGTTACTCCTTAATACTCAAGATTTTATATTATATACTCAAATTCTCAACAACTCTCTATTTTTTTTTGCAGTTGATACTTGAAAAATTTAGTTGAGAGTTAAAAAATTGGAAAATGGATTTTGCTGGTGTAATCTGAAGCCCCATATAACAGTCAATCAGTTTTCTGTACAGGTATCTGATACGTTTCATATCAGAATTGTATCTGTTAATTTAAAATGTTTTCAAGGCAGATATTGAAAGAAGAGAGCACATTTGCTTACAATGTTGTAATTAAGTGTTAGTCTCCTGAGTTTTATCGGATTGTCTGAAATCATAAGCCCTCATTATTTCTACTGTCAATGTTGTTAATAACATTATAAACCTAAACCTTCTTAACGTGCTTTCTGTTTGCTGAAATGTTCCATAATTACTGTTAATTCTCTTAATAATAACATAGCCTAAATATTTAAACAAAAGGAATTGGCAATGGCAGTATATTTGATCTATATGAAACAGAAGAAAAGAAAAAGAACAGAAATGTAGAGACATTCTCTCATCTATGTAATTTTTTCAGTGCCAAATCAGAAGAGGATCTCTAGATTAAAATTGCATGAGGGCCAGAAACAGAGCAATAAACATTAAATACAACCTGTAGAGATCTCAAAATATCTGTGAGAATAAAATAGTCTAATCAGAGGTGCAACTCTGTGATCCATCCTATAGGTCATGTGTTTTTACATCTTTCCTGCCACAATTTTTGAACTGGTAAAAATAGGTCACAGAGATATTTCTAGACTATAAATACTCCCAAACAAACTAAAACCTGAAAAGTACTCTCAACTGCAACCTCCAGAGTCTGCCTGGAAGATTTTCTCTATAAGCGATGCTTCTTGAGTGAAGATTTCCCTTTCAAAAACAAATGGATAATTGTCCATTTTGGGTCGTGTTTTTCTTGAGCCTTTTACTGTTTCCATATTCTAATTCCCTGGTTGTATAACTCATTCAACCTGTGTTGTTCTTACAGCATTAGAGGGGTGTTTAGGAAAGTCTCCCTCTCAGGACCACTACATTTATTAGGAATACTTGAGCAATATTTGGTGGCTATTTTACCTTTGTCTTACCTGAGCTACAAACAGGAGTTTGGCTAGCAAGCTGGTAGCCCCAAAAACACCACTGAAGCTGTGTCAAAACTTAGCTTTGCATTCCTGAAAGTTGTTCTAGACAAAGGACTTGAGTCCAACTATTTTGCCTGAGATACTGCAGTAGTGTATAAAAGGAGACTAATAGTCACATGTAATGGTAGCAGTTGTTGAAATGCTTGTTCCACAAGCTCATTCCCCATGCAGGTCCACCAATTGTAGTAGGATTTGTTGTTTTGCCCTTTAAAACAGGGGCCGGCAATTTGGTAGCGCTGGAGATCAGACCCTCTGAGATAGATAAGATAGATAGATGGGGTCTTGTGTTGCATGGTGCTTCAGAGGATCCAGGAAAGAAAGACTATGTACAATACTATACAGTGGGCAAATGAACTCCCAGAATGGAGTCTGTTTTTATTGCAAATTCATGTACCTTTTATAGCCCATAGTTGTTTGGGTTTAATACAGTCAATAGACAAAGGAAAAGTGGTCACATGTTATCCAGGGTTTTTTTACTTATTATTACTTACAGAAAAGTAAGTAATAGTACAGCAAAGCCTTTGCTGGGTTGTAGTGAATAACAATATATCGAACTTAAGAACTCAACAATGTAGTTCCCACTGTATGCTGATGCCTGGAATTATTCTTGTCCACATGCAAGACTTAGCATCTTCCTGCACTGACCTTCATGAGATTCCTCCTTGCAGAATTCTACGACCTGTCAATGCCAATGAATGACAGCAACTCTCTGCTGTATCAGTCACACAGAATTACACACAGAATTAATAAGATTGGAAAAGACCATGGAGATCATCAAGTCCAACCTTTACCTAGGTTAACAACCTATCCAACATCAGTCTAACATCTATACCATCTAAACCATTTAAACCATCTAAACCATACCACTAAGTTCATCATCTAACCTATCCTTAAACACATCCAGGGACAGTGACTCCACCACCTCCCTGGGAAGCCCATTCCAGTGGGGGATCACTCTCACTGTGAAAAAGTTCCTTCTGATATCCAACCTAAACCTCCCCTGACTCAGCCTAAGACTGTGTCCTCTCATTCTGTCACTGGGAGCCTGAGAGAAGAGACTGATCCCCCGCCTGACTACAACCTCCTTTTGGATAGTTATAGACAGCAATAAGGTCACCCCTGAGCCTCCTCTTCTCCAGGCTGAACAATCCCTCAGCCGTTCCTCATAGGGCTTGTGCTCCAGCCCCTTCACCATCCTCGTTGCCCTTCTCTGGACACGCTCCAGCAACTCAATATCCTTCTTAAACTGAGGGGCCCAGAACTGGACACAGTACTCGAGCTGTGGCCTAACCAGTGCCAAGTACAAGGGAAGGATAACTTCCCTGGTCCTACTGGCAACACTATTCTTGATGCAGGCCAGGATGCCATTGGCCTTCTTGGCCACCTGGGCACACTGCTGACTCATATTCAGCTCCCTATCAACCAGCACCCCCGAGTCCCTCTCTGCCTGGGCATCCTCCAGCCACACCGACCCCAGCCTATAACTCTGCATGGGGTTATTGCGGCCCAAGTGCAAAACCCGGCACTTGGATTTATTAAACCTCATGCTATTGGACTCAGCCCATCGATCCAGCCTGTCAAGGTCTCTCTGCAGAGCCCTCCTTCCCTCTGACAGATTGACACTCATTCCAAGCTTGGTGTCATCCTCAAACTTACTAATAATGGATTCCATCACCTCATCCAGATCATCAATATAGATATTGAATAAAACCGGCCCCAACACTGAACCCTGAGGGACCCCACTGGTGACTGGCCTCCAACTGGACATGACTCCATTCATCACCACCCTCTGAGCTTGGCCATCCAGCCAATTCTTAAACCAGTCACTTCTTTCATTTTTGTATAACTTGCAGACTTCTTCAGTGTTCACTCTGCCTCATCCTCTAGGTCATTAACAACAATTTAAAAAAGTATTGGCCTGTGTGTCCGTCCCTACTGTATCCGTGGTGACTGGCCTCCAGCTGGAGTCCAGCAGTCCAGCCAGTTTTAAGTCCGTTCACTTTTCATTCATCTGTTTCAGAGGATGCTGCAGGAGACAATGTTGATGTCAGTCATACCAGATTGATTAAGAACAATTTCATTATGGTAAATCCACGTTGCTAATTCCTGATGACATTCTTGTTCTTCACATGTTTGGAAAGAGTCTCCAGAATGATTTGCTCTATCACATTCTCAAAGATCAACATGAGAGCTGACATTGCTGTAGTTCACCACATTCTCTTTCTTGCACTTCCTGATGATACCATTGATGTTTCCTTCCTTCCTTCAAAATTGTTGGAACCTCTCCCTGCGGGCTGGAAACTCTACCCTGCCCTGCAAGTTATAAGTGATACATGCAACCTTCATTGTTTTTTCATCTTCAGTCTAATTCTGTGTTTCCAGCTTCTGTTTTTTGTCTCAGCTTTCCTGTTGGGTACAAGAGTGATTCAATAACATTAATTAAATTTCACTCACATTGGTTACTGTCTCTCACTTCCTGCCCTGTGCATCAGCATCTCCCATTTACAATGATTACTATTTCCCAATCACTGTCTGCTAGACAAGGTTTGTGTATCTAGGTAGCAATCCAATAACAAAGCACATGTAGCATGAAGGGTTTCAAAGTGCTAGAGAATCTCTAGCTCTCCACTACAGGCACCAAAAGGGCCCTCCTAGAGAGAAAATACTTCCTTGTAGCAGCATGACTTCTCCACTGTGATGCAATTCCATCTACTTTTAATTTATTTCACACAACCCTGAACAAGTTACTCAATAGTCTCATGCTTCTACTTTCAACAAAAATGATCACTTCTCAGTGTGAAGTCTGCTTTCTGATATTTAGTGTTTATCTACATATATACCTCTTGGATTTACTATTTTTAATATTAATTATATTTAACTCTGATTTTAATATTCTAGAAAGTAAGGAAAAGTATTAGGAGTTTTAAATTCAGTCAGTTGTGTATGTGTGTGTGGTACTTTGAACCACTTTTTATCATCTAAGGGGCATGCACAGTAAAGATGACGGAAAACTGAACAAAATTAGCAGTGGGGGAGCAGTTTATTACTTGGGGTTTCAAATAGGGAAAAAGGGACAATTTATGAGGACCTAAATTTAACACAGAGAAACACTCGACACGCAGAAAACAAAAGAAAAAAGGAAAAAAGAAACAAAACCAAAAAAGGAACTGCTTTCCAAGCTAGGTGACTAGCTGAGAAAACAGGGGAAGGGGTAGGGAAGCCGTCTCTCTCCCTCCCTCTCTGATGGTTGTCACTCCCGGCCCTCGAGGTTTTCTGCAAAACACAAAAAGAATTGAAAAGCGACCCCATCCCATGACACCTTCGGGAAGTGGCTACTTGCTATCAAGCTGGGGTGCCGAGAGGAATGGGTGGAGTCACGCGACGTGATCTGAGACCTGGGAGGAGAGGAGCTGTGTGCTTCGCCCCTGGACAGGAAGCCGAAGAGAGGAAGGGCTTCTGTACTCAGCTTTTTAAGCCCTCCAAGTCTCGAGCAAATCTCGCTGTCTTCTTCCTGGCCGAGCTGTCTCCCCATTGGCCAGTGGAGCCGAGCTCTGCCTCTTTTCCGGCGTCTTCTCTCCAGGCAAAATGGTTTCTGCTGGAGACCACGTGTTCAGGGCTTGAGGTGCCATCTTTTTTTACTGGCCATGGGCACTCCAGGGATGCCCCGGAGTGGCTACCGCCCCTCTGCGTGGCCACCGCCAGCCCAATGCCAACGCTGGACCCTTGCCGCTGTCCACAAGCAGCCACTGTGCCCACGCTCCCGATCGCAGCTGTGCTGGGGTCTGGTGCCGGCATTCACAGCTGGGAGCTGCAGGGACCGCACCGCCTGCACCGCCCCGCCATGCGGCCGCATCCCCGCTGCCACCTGCAGGCATGCCAGGATTCTCCCATGTCCGTGCTCTTGGGCTGCTGCCTGTGCTGGGACTGGGGGACCCCCTGTTGGCCTCCTCCCCCATAGTGGCACGGGGCCATGTGCTCCAATGCCACGCCACCCACCATCCTGGCACCGCGGTGGCACCGCCACCAGCCGGAGTCGCCACCTGCACCACTGCTGGGTTGGGAGCTGCCACTCAGTGCTGCACTGCACGAAGTACCAGGCCAGCCCCAGCCTCTCTGCGGCTTTGTTCCTGTGCCCTCTTCCCACAGTGCCACCGCTGCCCCCAGCCCTGATCCAGGATGTAAGGAAACGACCACGGTAGCAGAGCCTCACAGGTTCAAACACCAAGATCCCAGCCCTCTTCCCTTAAGGAAAACAGGATTTTACATAGACAGGGTAAGTGGGCGCTCCTTGCACATTCTCCCCTTCCCAAAGCCCAAGGACACATCCAAGACCACCCCGAGACCCAAAGCCCCCCCCCCAAAAGAGACCCAGCACCCCTCAAA
>VXBA01003162.1:109270-151169 GCA_013399895.1 Serilophus lunatus
CCACTCAAACCCCAACAGTGTGGATATGTAGACATTGCAAATATTTAGATATAAGAATGGAATATATACCTTCCAGGCCTTTTGAAAGAGCCCTATCTGGAGAAGTATCCAATAGTATCCTGGGCTTTATTTACAGGAACAGAGCCAGTGCATCAAGGGAAGAGATTAAGTCTACCTGCCTGACATTAGTGACTGCACACCTAGGTACTGCAGCCTCTCTTCCCCCACCTTCAGCCATGCATTTTCAGAAAGGACATTAATTGAGTACAAAATGAGTACAGAAAAGATCACTGTTGTTGCAGGGGCCTTTGAGGAGAGACTAAGGCACCAGATCTGGAGAAGTGTTCAGGGAAACTTAACGGCAGTCTGCAAAAACCTACAAATGGTACTCAAGAAGATGGATCCTGGGTCTTCACAACAGTTAAGTCTTGGAGGACAAGAAACGAGAAATGTGTGTTGAGATGAAAAGAGTTTCACACTGGATAGAATGAAAACCTTTTTCAATCTGAGAATAAACAAGCAAAGGAGCATGACATAAATTGTTCCCAAAGCAGAAATTGCATTGTTTTAAGTGATGAAGTTCTTCAACTTCATTAAAAATCTATCATATTGTCTAGTTATGTTTTTATTTTTCTTTTTAAACTGTTACAGAATGGTCACTATTTACCTTTTCCACAGTGGAGCTTGGAGGTAATTTGCTATTTATCTCTTTTAAAGAGATTTTTTTCCAAAATTAAAAGAATTTTTTCCAGTTGAGATTTTATCAGGCCCAAAGTGGGGGACGGATTTTATACCTGTTTTAATATTCCAAGATTTTTTCTCTTGAGTGACTCTGGAACTTGTGATTTCTGACTAAGTGTGGAATCTTATATTTGTCCCTACATAGTTTCAGCTGCTATTTTTTGGAACAATACTGCAGCTCTTTCTGTCATGTCTTTCTGAACTCTGCTTCTGTCCTTGGTAAAGGGGATGATATGCTGAGCTGTAGAGCTGGCTTCTTTTCAGCAGAAAAACAGTTTCTAGGTATTATGTGGCTTGCTTGGATCCCCCCAGAAACACAACCACTCAGGTGTAATGCCAAAGGAGAAATCCATTTATTGTTTACAAGAAAGAGCTTATAAAGTCTACAGATAGTTTATACTTTTCCTAACCACTATTGATACCTAAGGCTTCTAGCATAGGACAGTTTGAACAGCTCCAGTAACTATAGGGCTATTTCAAATGACAGCTACCACTGAAGAGAGGTTTCTCTATCAGCTTCTCTCCCATCCAATCTAATGCTTTCGTGCTGTACAAACAGTCTCCCATACATGGTGTGGTCAGTCCTTTCAGTTCAGCTCCATCTTCTTTGGCTCCTCAGGGCCCTACATTGCACCTGCCATTCACAGCTTATGAAAAACCTTCACAAACTGTTTTCAAATCACATGACATTTCCCTACACTATTATGTTTAATACAATAGATCTATTGTATATCTAGTCTTTTGTTTTATGATTTATAGCCTGAAAGACTGACCATGCCATGTAAGGAAGATGCTTGTACAACATGGCAGTGTCTGATTGGACGAGAGAGAAGTGATATGAGAATTGCTTCCCCGTGGTTAGAAAAGTAAAAACTATACGTAGATTATAAAAAAGTATTCCTGTAAACAATAAATGAATTTCTCCTTTGACAATACATCTGTCTGGTCGTGTGTCATTGGGAGGGACCCAGGAAGCCACAAATTGCGCTCCCAATGTGGGGCAAATCTTCAACCTGGACGTCGGGATAGACGGGAATGATCTAAAGATTAGCAAATGTTCTAAATTCTCAGGCAACAACTTTAATAATCAAGCTTCAATATGATATGGTGCCAGGGAAGTCTAAGAAAAGAAACAAAACAGGTTATTTTAACATGTTTTTGAAGTACTACAAATAGGATTGCTCTCTACGTTCTATTTATAACAATGTAATAGAATGTATGTCAAAACCAACATCTATCGATAGGTTGCTCATGGTGCCCGAGCTGCCTCATAGACAACCTACAATACAAATTTACTTCAGATTTTATGTCAAATTAAATATAAAGGAACTATTATTTGACTGTAAATTTTGATCAAACCCATATTTTATTCAACAAGCCATGGTTGTACAGGCATTGAGAATCCTTTCAAAACCCTATATTTATGTGATCAAAAACATTGATTCACTACTGCATTCAATTAATGAAAGTTTAGCATGATGTGTTGCTGTCAAAATCCTGTGACTATTAATAGTGTTTCTCTATAGAGCAAGAAACTGATGTGTTCTTGATTTCCAGATAGACTTTCAGTGATGGCCAAATTTTGGGCTTAGATGTAAAAAAATGCAATAATTTTCAAGGCTGTTAAAAATTGTACATGTTTGGCTGAGACTGTGAGAAATTATTGAGATCTTGTTTAAATGCACTGTAGTATGGAGAAAGGTCCTTGGAAGCAAGAAGACAGTGCTCCTGGATTCAGGATTTGAGCATGGAGATGGAATGGCTTTAGTTAGACTTAGGACTGACATAAAGACTTGGAGTAGACAGTCGATGGATATAACTCATCAGGAAATGATTTAACAAAGAGTTGAGAATTATAGCACTGAATGTCAAACTTGGTACTGCAGAACCAGTGTTTGAAGAGTTCAAGGAGAACTTAAGAGGTATTAGAGTGAGCTTCTGAAAAGCAGATGACCTGACAGTAAAATTATTGAGCTACACTGATCCAGGGGAAAATNAAAAATTATTAAGTAAAATTATTAAGTAATAATAATTAAAGTAAAATTATTAAGCTACACTGATCCAGGGGAAAATCAGTAGTAAATAGGGAGAGCAATAGACTTTGTTTACCACATCAGATATAGATAAGAATTGCTTGAAAAGGAAAATTCTTTTTTATATAAAAGCCCAAGGGGTTTGAGTTAGTGCCCTTAGTGCAGGAATTCATTGAGCAAAGAAGAGGTTGGTAGAGTTTTGAGTATGCATGACATGCCAGTTTCCATTGCATCCTCTACCAGCAGCAATACTCTTTGTATTCACATGCAATCCTGCTCTATGAACCTTAATTTTGTTTCCTCTCCTCAAATTATTCAGTTTTGCTCATTTGTAATAAAATTGGCCTGTTCTTTCAAACTAGATGAACAAACTTGTATCATTCTATCCCTCTGCATCCCTAGCTGGAACTGTGATCCAGATTGGACCTCTTTTGAACAATCTACATACAATTATAGTAATGCTCAATGCAGAAATACTTCTTCTTTCCCTCACAGTTTGTTTTGGTGGGGTTTTTGTTTGGTGGGGTTTTTTGTTTGGTTGCTTGATTTTGGTTTAGGTTTTTTATATTTTGATTTTTGTATTGTTATGCATATAATGTAAGCAGCAGTAAGAGGATTTTAATCTATCGTTGCGACAAGCTAAACAGCAGCATTATCAAATTTGAAATGTGATTAAATCTTGAAATCTCTTTTAAAAATATCAACCAATGTTTTATGAATGTGTTCTGAGTTACAAATAAAGAGCGCATAAATGTATGAACAATATTGTTCTCTATAACACACAGAACTCTGCTAACATATAGAGTTTGCAGGCTTTCATAAACTATTTTTCAGAAGCTTCCTTTTTCTCTATGGGTGTAATTCATTAAAATAATCTAAAGAAAACATACATATAGGCTTTTTCTGCCAAGCCAGATAAATGTGACTTAATCTGTTTTATTTAAAATATTTGTGTTGGAAACAGAAGAAAATAGTGCAAATACAACAATTTAATTAAATTTTTCAGATGATTTGTACCTAAGAGATACCAATGAATTCTACCACTGAAGAGTTGCTAAATTAGCTACCTTTAAAATAAAATTAAATTAGATTTTTTTATTTGAAAAGCCTAAAACCCTGAAGCTATTATTTCCTGCCTTCTTTGTCATTCACAATACATTGAAATCTTCCTTGAAATAGAGGAGCAGAACCTTATAAATACAACTTTTAACATTTTAATAGATTTAATCCTTCATAACCATTAAATACAGTGGATGTGATCTGGAACTAACCTTATGATTCTCTTATTTTCTACTTTACAGTTTGTGATCAGGGAGTCATCAGCATAATCTTTCAAAATTGATTTTCTAGACTGGGAATGAGTCAAAGATACTATGTTAGCTTTTCTTGATAAATAGGTCCCTGATAACTAAGTTGTATGTGTATATCTTATGTCTGCCCTCACTGATGTAAAATGCGTGATCTTACGCTTCTTTCATTAAGTTTCTGTGCAATGGCATAACCTCCCATGAAGGGCAAGATAATATGACATAGATGGATACTTACCAAGACTACGACATCACAGTTAACATTCACGATTTTGTGAAGCCGCTTTGACTGAGAGATGTCTAAGGGAACATCTGAAGTTTCTGACTGCTCAAAAAAATACTTAATTGGTTTAATCAGACAAAAGTGTAATGCAAATTATTTCCCAATTTAAACCTATTCCAAAATATCTTCACTATTGTTTTAAATGAGGACTTTTTAAAAATTGGATGCAATTTTTCAACACTATTAAAATAAATATTTGCTAGAGTTTATCTTTAGAATGGCTAGAATATTGTTAATTTGATATTAGAGTGGTAATATCAAGAGAAGAGATTAAAACTAAAAGATAGGGTTTGAAAAGGGCAAGATTAAGAATATGGAGGGTTTAGTAACGCTTTTTCATCCAAATAAATTTTTTTTCTGATTTGTTATTTCATTTCTGCTGTTTTTTTGTATTTTGTTTTACCATACTTTACAGTATTGAGGCCTTCTCTGATTTTCACTCTGTTCCTCCAGAAAAGTAGACTGGGGTTTAGCAAGTGTCTGGGAGAGGTTACAGCCAGGACAGCTGATTCCAGCTGACCAAAGGAATAGCTCCTACGTCATGGTCAGCAATAGAAGTTTGGAAAAGAAAGGTAAAGCAGGAGGACATTCAAAGTGATTACATTTCTCTTCCCAAGTCACCATTTTACATGATGTGCCCCTTCTTTCCTGCATATGGCTGAACACCTGGCTGTCAATGGGAAGTGGTGAAGAATTCCTTCTTTTGCTTCAGTTGCATATGCAGATTTAACTCCACTTACTAATGTCGCTATATCTCAACCCATGAGTTTTCTCACTCTTGCCCTTGGAGTTCTCTTCCCCATTCTACTGGCAGCAAATAACAGTGTGGGGCTGGCTACCAGAGCTAAACCACAATAATGTTCCAATTGAACTACAGAGAAAAAGAAATAAGTAGTAATTCGGATTTTTGCAAGTGAGTTTGGCAGAGTTATTTTCAACACAATTTCAGCTATTCCTGATTCTTGTGAAGCTGACTGTCTCTCATTTGTTTTTAGACAGATAACCTATCTTTTTTTTATATATATATTCCACTATTTAGGTGGTTCATGTAGTTTAATATTTATGCATTATTATTAGGAAATTTTACTGAAATGTGAACAGTGAGAATAGAGTATTGAAGTAAACATTTGCAAACGTGTATCTGCAAATATGGACACAAAGCCTGGTAGCGTGGGATGTGGCTAAAAATTGCTTGTTCTATTTACCCACTGTTTAGATCGTTCAGAAGCAATTCCAAATAGCTTTCTGCAAATTCTCTAATTCTTCCTGTGTCAGCTCGTTAAAAAAAAAAAAAAAAAAAAAAAAAAAAAAAACACCAAAATAATTTTCANAAAGCGCCATAATAGTTTCTCAAAGCATTTGAAAAACTGCTACAGTTATGGAAACTTCAAATAGGAATTAAAAAAAAGAATATAGTATGACCTCATTAACTATCCTATGACCATCTGCAAATCTAGAACCTGGGGGAAAAAAAATGAAGTCATTTAAAATGTGTCTATGATTGCTCTAACAACTCAAGCTTAAACCAACCTCAATATTCTCATGAGTTGATCTTCTCTGGGATTTATTCTAATTGCTTTTTATCAATACATTTTTCTTTCATTTCATTATTCCTTTTATAATTCACAAAGGATATCCAACTCATTAATGAGAATTAGCAAGGCTTTATTAAGATCAAACACCCTTTTTCTTTTTTGCCCTTTTGCTCAAGGGCAACTATTGCGGATCTTTCTGATATCCTGAATAGAAGTGAAAGTAATTTATTTCATGCTGTTATTCTTCAATGAAAAAATCCCAATGTCATATGGGGCAGTCAGTGACACTCCTGTTCACAATATTACCAAGAGCATTGAACAGCACTCTTTCACTTAAGGATTTCTCTCTTGAAGGTTGAAATGTTTCATTGTTGGAAGAAGCACTACAGCTGGTCTGTGAGATGAGAGAGATAACCCTGCTCTCTGTCCTAAAGTCAATTAAATACAGCCCTGAAGGGCACAGCTTACTGAATGTGGATTTTTATTTTGTATGTACAATTTCTTTCAAAACCAACAGGTGTCCATTTTATATTACCAAGAGTAGTACTTGGAGTACAGCTTAGTGTGTTATATCTACTACTGCTTTCAAGCAACAAAGATGATTCTGCAGGTTTTTTATGATCTTTGCTAGACTCTACTAATTTCATTTTCTTATACTGTGGCTACCCGGGTCCCCCCAAAGACACACGACCACAGAGATGTAATGTCAAAGGAGAAATCCGTTTATTGTTTACAAGAATATTTTTTTGTAATCTACATATAGTTTATACTTTTCTAACCACTGAGAGGCAATTCTCATATCGCTTCTCTCTCATCCAATCAGACACTGACGTGTTGTACAAGCATCTTCCTTACATGGCATAATCAGTCCTTTCACTTTCAGTTCAGCTCCTTCTTCAGCTCCTGGGTCCTAGATTCCACCTGCCATCTGTGACTGACAGAAAACATTCACTGGCATTTCCCTACATTATACTACAAGAAAAATGTATTTAGCATAAAAAGAGAGAGAGTTCTTACTTTAGTCATAATTTCAAATTAAAATAAATAATTTGCATTCACAAATCTAATAATTGTATTTAGGAATTTATTTAGTTGATACTAAAAAGTGATCAGATAGTGCTCACATCAGTGTGTTTTGTCTTAATAGTTTCCCAAAAAGTTTAACTGTGGAGCTCCCCTGTTTTGGTGTTTGTTTGTTAGGGAGTTTATATTTTCACTCTACCTAACCATTTTCCCAGCAGTTATCTCTTCCAAGGGGCTGCATTCACCTGAATTTCTGCTATGTGCATGAATATATGCAATCTGCATACAAGGCCAGTAGATTTGTTCCAGTGCAACCTAAAAGTCACTCTTTCAAGCAGCTGGAGATACTAGGTTTTTTTGTATATCGGCCATCTCAACAACATGTTAATTAAGAGCACAACATACTCTGCAGATCTCTTTTATGTGCTTTAATTTTCCTATCATCAAATGCAAGGAAGGTATCATACATTTATTGTTCTGTCTGATGGAGCCTCACATGCAGTCATCTATTTTTGAATTTCAAGGTATACCTTTCTCTTCTGTGGTTCATTGAATTCCATTAATTTGTCTTAATTTTTAATATGCACAGCAAATTTCTGATACTTATAGACTGTCCTTACTGATAATGACTTAGGTATGCAGAACTAGACTGGCAAAATGGGTCAATAAAAACTGGAATATAGACATTTGTGTTAAGGCTTTTTATCTGTCCACACAACTGAACATTTATCTGAAAGTTGGAATTATTTGAATTATGAGTTTCATACAACTGACACAGAAGACCTCAAAGGAAGTAGTATGGAGAAATCAGGGTCATGAAACTGTTTGTCAGTTTCTCTAATTACTTCTTATCTCGCACTGCATCACGCTTAGTTCAGACAGTATATAGCAGAAAATTTATGCAGGTGAGATGCTGCTACCTTAAAGACTCAGGACTTTTTCAGTCTAGCTCAGTCTAATGGGTCTTGGAAAAAGCAAAGATGAGATGCAAATGGTAGAGTCACAAGAAAAGAAAATTTTTCTAGATAGTAATAAAATGGTTTCGATTATCAGAAAGAGACTGAAAGTACTGTATCAGACATGAGGATACTAGCTTTTGAAACAATACAGACATCCTGGTCTTCTGTCTTGTTTGCAAGATGAATGAAAATATGACCAGCAGACAAAAACTGAATATTTTTAGATGTTTGTTGTCCTTTTATATCACTAATTCCCAGGAGTTTTTGTTGCTCCAGTGAGTTGAACGCTTTTTTGACCAAACTAACTCTACCTGATGCAAAAAAAAAAATAAAAAAAAAAAATCTGCTATATCCTTAAGACAAACTACTTCACTGTACATAGAACTTTGTAAATCATGCTTCTTATCACACAGTGGTTTTAAAGGATCTACATAAAATAAAACCATTACCTAGTAAGTTTTTCCAGTATATTGTCTGATCCAACAAACGGTGTGCCAAATTAGTATAGGAACCAAAGATTCAAAACAAGCTAGAAGCTTTTCCTATAATGAGATACTTAATCAGTAGAATTGTATCAACTGCATATTTAAGATACTAAAATCAGCTGGACAGATGAAATAAAGAGGAGGAATATATTAAGCCCTAGCAAGTATAAAAAAATCAGCCTTGAATGATCAGTCATCACTCCTCTTAAATTCTTATTCCTGTTTTGAATAATTGCTCCTACTAATATACATTAATGGTTTTGGAGATTACTGTTTCTGTCTTGGACACTTGGTTCTCAGAAGGGGTGATTTCCAATACCCTCTTGCTGTCAGAAATTGCTGTGGAAGCTGTGTCTTGCCTCCCATCTTATGCTCATTCAGTGTGCCTGGCAACAACAAAAACATCTGCCCTAGCAGGGATTTTGGAAGGGTACTAGTGCTGTGAGACAAGCTTTTAACATATTCTTAACCTGATTAAGAATTACTCTGCAATAGTCCAGAGTGACATATGCTTATATTACTTCAATCATGTATCAGACGCAGCTAGATCGTCACAACAGCATACCTAGGTTATTAAATCCCTCTCTATTAAGGCCTATTCAGACTTTTTTAGCAGAATCATGGGTGAAGAAGCTAAACAGAAATATCTTTTGACTTCATTAGCTGCGAATGAATGCAAAATCTGCATAATTTTCAGTATTTCCAATAAGAAAACTCAATTTCAGTTCACAAGTTATCTTAGCAAGCATCTTAGCAAGCATCTGTCAGGATTTGAAAGTACCAGTTGTCACAGAGCAGTGAGTCATATGGTTCATAAGACAGTGTGTTGATATGCTGTGAAGAGCATCCTCTTGGGCACAGGAAATAATGTCTCCCATCCTCGCTCAGCACTGCTGGGAGGAAGGGCATTGGCAGATACCTTTGTTTACATGCTTTATGTGACTCTCACTGTGGTACCTTGGGACAATGTGGAAAAGGCAAGAAAATGAAATAATCCTATAATAAAATCAGCCATAGTAGATTATGTTTGAATTGGTGTTAAAACTACAGAAATTTCATTTGATAAACATTTCCTGATAATGTGAAACAAGCTTTTTAGCTCTCGACACAAGAAAAGGAAATTTTCAGAAACAATCAAACTCCAGGTCATGCTGTCATTTTGTTTCCATAGCAAAG
Source organism: Serilophus lunatus (assembly GCA_013399895.1). NCBI lineage: Eukaryota > Metazoa > Chordata > Aves > Passeriformes > Eurylaimidae > Serilophus > Serilophus lunatus. Next base: position 118,813 of record VXBA01003162.1, read on the forward strand.
GTCAAACATGTGGATGTCTAATATCCTTCTGAATGCGTGTGAAGTTAACATATAATAAATAACTGACCAAGCATATTGGTGTTTTAGTGGTATAGCAATTCTTTAATCTGTGTGTTAAATTTTATGTATCAGTAGTTTCTGGTGTACTGACCTTGAAATATGAGGTTAATTGCAATAGAAGCCCATTGTTAGGCCCATAAAACATGACATCTTTCCAGCCCAGTTACCAAAGCTATCAAATTAAATAAGGCATTCAATAACAAGGAAAAGTTTTGGATTTGGACCCGTAAGATTTCTCTAGATGTGTCACACATATTTATTTATAAAATGATAGACGTTAATGAATATAGAAAATTACAAGGTTCCTTATTTACCTAGTGTGTAGCAATTCTTTCATATAAAGTGTTCAACTGACTATTTGTATTTCTGTTGCTCTGTTCTCCATGTAACTCAGTTCCAAATATCCAATTAAATTGCATTGGTAGAAGAAGGATGAGTTAACTGTGGACATTACTTTCCTGGTGAAGTTCAGTATGGTATCTGCAAGAGAATGAAGGAATGTCTACCAGCAGCCTCTCTAACCCTAAGCCTAACCCTAACCCAACAGATGCTTGCTCTAGGGATTCAATTTCTCATTCTTCCCCTCTTGTTATTATCTTCCAATTTCCTGGTGGTCAGTTTTCTGAACATTGCCATTAATTGCTTGCTTTCTAGACATGGACTAATTTTTTTTTCTTTTTGCAGTTTGACAGAGGTGTATAGGCTTTCCATACTCTATCTTGTGTTATAATCTCTTCTGTGGTTCTGGTCTGATATCTTATGCCTAATATCTTTTAATGGGTTCTGTCAAAGCTATACAGTTGTCCACCTGAGTCACTAATTGAATATAAATAATAAATTAATCACAAGATTCTTCTTGCATATGCGGTATCCATTAAATATATATTTTACAACAGCATATTTCTCTTGAGGTGTTATAATCTTTAATCTTGCTAGATAAATTTAATAACTCTCTCATCCTAACAAATATATTAGCATTTTTTGTTTCACATAAATTTCTGAATGTTATTATATGCTGAAATTCTCTTCTTCAGAATGCTTTTGCTCCTGTATAGGTGGCAGAGCCTTGCTTGAATACTTTCAAGATGCCGCAACATCTGTTATTCCAGCCACTTGGGGATTCTGCTTACTCCCTCAGCCTTTCTTGTATAAGAAAAGAATAATGTTGTCCTTTCTGTAACCATGCTTTCTTGTAATGGTAGTGAATGGTAGTGGGTTATTTAAAAAAACCTGTACTGAATACAAAAGTTGAAGTTCCTATAAAATCTAAAATCTCATTGCAGGCAGGCTGCTAGGGCTCAATGATTCCTCTTCAGCAATTTTATATGCGTTATACAGGAATAAACGTAATTTCCCCTAGTTTTTGGCCATCAGCATATTCTTAAGTCTTGACCTCCACAGTCAGTTGGAAGTTGGTTGGAAAGTAGTTGTCCAGTTGCTTTATGCATAAACACCAAATTTAAAATTATAGTTGCTGCTCTGAGGAAAGACTTATTTCTGCTTGGTAAACATTATTCTGCATCATACCAAAATCTTCTAGCACATTGAATACTGTTAGCACACAGTCTACCTAGTGGAAAGTTAAGGTTAAAATATTTGATTTTTACCATGTTGAAGAGATTAATACAATACAGTGTATAAACACTACACTAAAAAACACATTAATCATCTAATTTTAGAAGTAATAGAAAACAATGTCATTTACATTTCATACATTCATTTAGTTGCAGCATCATTAAATAACTTCTGTGTTTCTCAAAGAGAAGTTTGAAACGTAATAATTAGTGGAAACAAGTCTGAACCCTTTCAGCATATTATCTGTCTGTCTATGTCTTTACTTTAGTTTTGTCTCAAGTGAGTACAGACTGCCTCTACATAGGGTCTTACAGCTCCTTGACAGAATGGATTTACTTTATGAGCACTGTTGAAAGTGCTACCCATGAAAAGGCTGCCCTTTTTCAGTGTTTTGTTGGTTTCCAGATCTGCTTATGCAAAGCTGCTCTTTCTGTCAGATGGCATATACAGGCACATTACCTTGTCTGACAAAAAAAGTAAGCATCGAGGATTTCTTGAGAAGAAACACAGATATGCAGCATGTGAAGTGTCACATTTCCCAACACCACTAATTGCATTACCACCTTAACATCAGCTTCTAATAATAGTTCTAACTAAAAAGTGTACTGCTGTTTATCTTCTTTAAAGAGAATTCTTCTGACAGAGTGCACAGCTCTTTTACCTCACCCATTGCCTTAAAGTGACTCAGAGCCTTCTCCAGCTGAATCAATGGCAATAATCCAATTTAAGTAAACAGTGGGAGGCTAGAACCACAGTGATAGGAAAAATGTCCTCCTCATACATACAGAATGATGGAAGTTGATATTTGTACTTTTAAATTGTGCTCTTGGGGGTTAGTGGGTTTTTTGGTTCGTTTTCTTTTTAAATTTTCAGTTTTAAATTAGGTATGACATGCAACCTGACTAAAAGATATGTAGGGTAGCTGTCAGGAAAAGTGAAATTTATTGCACTGAAAAGATTCCATGTTAAACCTAATCTTATCTATCTATTCAGGTCTTTTTTTTTTTTTCTTTAATTGCAGCTGGCATATGTCTTGTTTACTTCCAAGAGGTAAAGGTAATACCTAATAAAAGTGTAGCAATGTATGGTAAACAAAATAGAGAAAGCGTTCTGTGGATGACATATATATATGTGCATATGAATGTTGATATGTATGTGTGTTTAACAAAATATGTAATTAATTCAAGGAGCCACTAAAGAAAAAAATGCAACCAAATGCAGCACAGTGTTTCTAGAATACTTTGAAGATAACCAAATGTTCATGAAGTAGATACACACAGTAGTTCATAGCAAATGGCATGAGTGTTCAACAAAATATCTGAAAGAAGTAATCTGTGTTGAAAAGTCCAGATAAGATCCAAAAATTTTATCAGTAGGAATAAATAGAAAATTATAGATGCTGAAGCCCTAGAGGAAGAACAATGTCTAAGACTAACTTGCCCATAAGCATAATTTGCAAAATTCCATTTCAAAGTTAACTAACCCAGAAACATTAGCTCGATCAGTTAGACCATGGTGTTAATAACACAAAGGTTGTGGGTTCAATCTCCATATGGATCATTCACTTAAGAGTTGGACTCGATTTTTGTAGGTCTCTTCCAACTCAGAATATTCTGTAAACTGGAAAAGCAGATAGCTAAAGGTATAGCAAATACAAAGGTTTCTTTATTAAAACCTACTGTTAGAATACGTCAAAGAAGTCAGAAACCAACAGCAAATTTAGAGGGAAAGGAACTAAGGGTCATGGGTACACTGGAATCTGACCTTAGTCATTGAAGGAATGGGAGCACAGAAAGCTCTGCATGAGTGGGGTAGAGAGAAGAAAACAGATGAAATTTTGGAGTCTTGCTGGAAGGATATGACAAGAGCTGCTGAAGCAAGGCTGAGGTAACAGGAAAATCAGTGGAGCACAAAACCCTGAAAGTCCAAGGAAGTAACAGATAAGCCATAAATAATTTCCAGTGTCTAAAACCACTTCAGTGATCAAAGTGGGAGGAGAGCAGAGAGAACACCTTTGAGTATAGCCACTCCCAGTTTATTAGTAAACTTTGAAAAAGTAGTTCAGAAGAATTTGAGTGTTAAAAAAAACAGACTACTTGTTTTCCTTGGCATTATTGAGAATTAGAGTGAAGACTAGGAATTGAGAGCTTGGATGAAAACTGTCAAGTATGCACAAATCAGGACTATAATAAAGATTGTGAATTCAGTTACCAATCAATCATATTTGGAAAGCCCTTAAACTTTGAAATTCTACACTAGACACAGAACAAAAGAAAGTAATTTCTCGTGCAGTTGTTCACCTTTTGCTCCTTTCCTTAAGTACCAATAGAATTGAAACCAAACTGCTCAATGCCTCTGAATGATCACTTCATGTGACAGCTCTATCTTCTTCACCTTATAGAAATCTTGTTAAATAAACAGTTGTGACCTAGCAACTTCTTTGTTTTTAGGAATTCTTAGTTGTTATAACACTACAATAAGCAATTTGCAAACTCCATCAGGCTGTTACACACAAATTAAAATAAATGTAAAGGTATACAATACTCATGTTTCCTACCTCTTCCAGATCAGCGTCTTTCAGTATAACAATCATTTTAAAGCTCTGCTGCCCCTAGTTTCTTTCAAATTTTCTATAATTGCATGACAACAGGGTTTTCACATCCTGTAGTAAATAATGTGTATTTTCTTAAAAAATTCATATGGAATGTATTTATACAGACGTGTCAGCTATAAGTGTAACTCACAAAAATAAGGGAAGGATTAGAGATGTAATAACATTTCAGGGACACTCTCAAGAAGGAGAGAAACTGAAGTTACCATACTGTGATGCAGAATTCTATTGCTACAACAGTTTTTGTAGCTTCTTCCTGAAAAGGATAGAGTTCGAGTCTATTAATTATAAAATATACTAAGAAGCATGTCAAACTTGTCCACACTGTGTAATACTGCTCTTTGTAACAATCTTATGGTAAATTTTACAACTGCTTGGTGTTAGTTGCAACCACTGTGTAGAAGATATTATGCTCACGGCCTGTACAACCTAATTGCAGCAAGCTTCTGTTGGTTAATGGGTCACCTAAGTGAAATGACTGGGAAGATTACATTTGAATTCCCCTCGGACAAATGTCTTAATCATAAAATGCAATAAAATTTGCCACTTCCTCCTGTGTTGCCACTACTTGGAGAATAGTGGCCTTGTCACATCAAGGTTGAATTGTGTAGTCAAGCAGCAAAGAAATTAATGGTGGCTTACAGACACCCACTATAATTATTATTGCTGATTATAGCAGTGAAGTAGTTTTTCATAGTGTTAAAATTCAGTTTATATCGTACTGTGAATGCATCAGTAGGGTCTGATACACAGGGAGAATTTTTAAGGTATTCTCACTGACTTAGTGTACATATTAATGTTACATTTGTTAAGTTGCTGAGAAACAAGTTAAAAAGTGGAAGTGCAAAACGAAGAAAATAAAACTAAAATATTCAGCATAGAATCCAATGAAAGACCAAGAAAATGGCATGCGAAACATTTTTCTCTTTGGTGGTGATATATTAAAGCTACTTGCGATTAATGCAACACTTCTAGAGACTGGCAGCTTTACCTAGTGCCTACCACTATTGTAGTGTCATGACAGAAACAAATATACATTTAACATATGGAATGCATTTTATCAATTATATTTTTCCATTACAGAGACACGGAAAATTGTAGCATCTTTAAAAATGAAAAGAAACTTATTTTTCAATAGCCTAGTATTTTATACTTTGTCTTGTAGGTCAACAGTATAATTAGAATGAAACCACTAAATATTGTTCTGTTTCTGATAAAAGCAATAAATAATCCTCAGCAAAACAAAAGGTCCTACACTGTTTCAAGTAGCATGAACTCTATAGTCAATGTGCATTACATTCTAAGATGTAATCAGAGATGCTGTTTTTCCCCATGATATATAACACCCAAATAGCTTCTCTTCATTTAAGTAATCTTTTGTATGTAGGCTCACAGCCTGAAAAACAATAAGTATTTAGGTTTGCAAATACTCCTTTAGCCTACTTTCTTTTGGAAAAATAAGGCTTTATTTATGGATGTTCTTTAAAAGAAATCAACTTTTCATCTAAAATAAGATGCAGATAACAAATTTTTTTTCTCCTCCCTCACATCCTTTGTGCCGACAGGCTGTGTTTTCTCCATGTTACCTGAAGAGGCCTTCCTACTTTAATTTTTTACATGTTTTCGGGCACAAAGCTATGAATTCCATCGCCTCACAATTTCAGTAGGTTTGCAATCACTTTTCAGAAATCTGAGGATCAGCCAGGGCAAACCAGACGAAAAGGGAAGGAAGTAAACTCTACTGTATGGGGTCCAAGCCTCCACAAGATAAATTGCTGAATACTAGTAGTGAAATTGGGAATACTTTTATTCTTATATACAAAATAAGGAACATGCATGATTAAAATCTTTGATGATCATAGTAGGTCTTTCCGTTCTAATTTTAGTTGTTCCTGTTGCAAATAAATATTAAATGATGATGAGAAGTAGGAATATGCTCCTAAAACTTTATTTTTAATAGAAATTGTATACTTTGGAGGACTTTTTTTTTTTTTAATTTTGTTTTGGTTTTGGGGGAGGAGGAGGGTTTGGTGGTGTGTTTTCTTTCAGAAGATTTTCAGTTTTCTGAGGTGTTTCTTCTACCTCTCCAAAGTTCTCTTTGTCTATAGGGGCTTCTCAATCATTATGAAGGTAAGTTATGTATTTCCTGTATTCATGAGCCTTGATGAGAAATAAAAGTTGGCCAAACAAAGATGATCCAACAAAGGAGAGTGGCTTTCCATACCTTGTAGAGTGATGAAGCCTTTGGAAAATTATTTAAGTGTTTCAAACAGTGAAGACCAGAAGTTTAGGATTTTTGTTAATTACTGGAGTAGTGGTGGTAGGGGGAAGTTCTTAACAAGCCTATTGCTATTTGACATTTACATCTGCAAGTTTATTTATTCTCTATCGTTCAACGGAGTTCTCGTAGTTAGATCTACCATGCAGCCAAAGGCTGTATGACAGTGACAGGGAAACATGCAAGAGTGATAAACTTTTATTTATTCTAAGTGATTGGAAAAAACTATTTTAATCAAAATATTTCATATAGATGATAGGAAAGAAATAATTCTATGAAAACTGTGATTCTGTGACCACCCCTCGAGAACAGTTCTGAAAACTTTTAAGTATCAGAAAATAATTTATCTTCTTGACACCACTTTGTAAGTTTGATTTATGTAGATTCAAGAAACAGATAAAATTATTCTTGGAAATTAATCCTAATTTCAAGTATTGATTTTCTTACCCAATAATATTGCTGAGTTTTTAAGAAAAACATTGGAAAAGTCTCTTAAAGTTGTATTTTTTTATACTTGAAGTCAGGTGAGGTTTTTTGTTTGTTTTTTTACTTGACTTATCTGTTAATTTTTAATACTAAGTATAATATAGGGAATGGAGGAGGACACTACTTTATTGAATCAGAGAATATATACCCCTTAATCCAGTAACACCATCAAAAAAATGTCCCAAAACTCAACAAGCACCCTTCAAAATTCCATCTAAAAATTTCGCATAAGAATAATTAGATATTATTTGATCATCTTTGGTCAGGCTTCTAAAAATGAGAATACAATGGTATTCCTTTTACCCATAGAATTTGTGCTCTGGAAGGATGAGTTAAGGAACCTGACCAATCTTGGCATTTTCTGATCCTCCAGAATGATAGACTAACCATCCTCCTGTGGCCCGTGAAAATTCGAGGTAAATCTCTGAAAATCAAGGCAAAGCCTGAAGATATTTTTGTGTGAAGACTGAACTGTAAATAGATAAAGGAAGAAATGTTGTAACCTTCTGTTTTACAGCCCAGAAGACACTCCTGTCACAAATCTCCAGCCATGCAATTCTTTTCTTACCGACTGTCAGTCTGACCTTTGGTTTTCCAAGTGCTGTGTTTGTGATGGCACCATTGGGAATGTATTGCTTTAGCTATTAAATATGTCATATTCTGAGTTGATTTATTTTTTTTTCCTCTAACTTCTTTCTCATACAATACAAGGTGCAGATTAGGGCAAGTCTCGATAAACTTAAAGAAAGGTGATTAATATAATAAGTCTTTACTCTGTTAGCAACAATTTTTCATAATACCTTGACTTTGCTTTGAAGATTCATATGCCATATTTCCTACCCAAACATAACATTAGCACATGTGTGTTTCCCAATTTTTGTCCGTAATAATACAACTTTTCACTTGTTAACGACTTTACTAAATTCTTTTAATTTATTATATAACCTGTTTAATACTTTCAATAAACAAAATTCTGATGCATAGTGGTTTTATCCTGTTTATGGAATCACAGAACAGGCCAGTTAGGAACACATCTTGAAAGATCAACTTGTACAGTAAAGAATGCTTATTTGTTTTTTTTAATTGTTCTTTTCTCTCAAGCTGTTTCAGTGCTAGTAATTTTCTTACAACAGAATCCTCAAGCCTTTTCATTTCTTCTCAGCTCTGCTACTTGCAGATTGTTCCTGGGTTCTGTTATGCTTTTACAATTCCATAATGATGGAAAGTCATCTTTGTAAGATCTTGATTTGCTTTTCTGTGCAGCTTAACAGGAGTCAACCCAGTACAGTGTCAAAAGATTTTAAGATAATTTTCTGTTGTCAACGGCTGTTCTTGTTTTGCAGACAGTGTTATTTGGTCCAACAGATGGACTTTTATGCTATCTTACATTTGTGCTCTTCAGGGTCCCGATTTGTCTCAGTAACTCATTGAAACCACTGAAGTTAAACAAGCATAACTTTGTAGTGACAAAGTGATGAATTAGGTTTTTACTGTAGTTGTGCAGAGCAGTTCAGACAACTACAGAAATAATAAAGTATGTTGTTCTCAGAATTTAGGAATCAATTTAAAGTCTTGTTTTCCAAGCTGCAACATTATCAGCTTGATTGGTCAGTTATACTGACATTTTCTGAGGTCACAAAACAATCAATCTCAAAAGTTTGAACAAAAACATTTTACCTTTCTCTCTCCTATTTTTTTAAGTTTTGTTTTTTTTTTTAATTGTTAAGTATTTCTATGGGACCCAGTCACCACTGGTGTATTGTGCATCTGCATGCAAGCCAGTACATCTGGGGAGCTCACCTAGAGTAAAGAGAGTGAACAGAGAGAAAGAATAAGCTATATTCCCGTTTCTTGCTTGTGGTGAGCTTTTTTTTTGTGCCAAAAATGAAGGAATAAAACTTCCTAAGAAATGAGCTGTCAATCTAACATAAAGTATTTAATATCTGGTTGAATCTAGCACATCCGTGTTTTTGTCAAAAACCAGTACAGATTACTTTAGTATGCAAAACGGCATCACTGATCATCTGATCGACCTATATAGATTACATGACACTAATATTAAGAGTAATAGTAAAAGTTTAAATATTTTTGATGGTTTTATGAAGAATTTGTCTGTGAAAAGTAAGTGGACTTATAAAAAGATGAAATAAAAGGTTTCTCTAGCAGCAGCCAAGGTCAATAAGGTAAATACAACTACTTCGCCATATACCTATACGGAATATAAAAGGAAAAAAAATAAGGATATTATTGGCATGCCTGTTCTGATATAATCAAGCTAGCATATATAAAGCAACTGCGTTGTTTTACTAAGAAGACTGTGATAGATGTTATTACATCCTTTATTTTAAGACATTGTATGAGCTAATGGTCTTGACGCAACAAAATATCTTGTTGACATACCTGGAGTGAGGAGGGAAGAGTCTGTGGTGGCAGTCCAAGGCTTTCAGTTTGCATAAAGTAAGGTATGACAATTTTTATGCTTCTTAGAGGATCCAAGGATGTCCTATATTTACAGATGTGAAGACTCCTGGGTATATGATATAACTCCTGGGAATGGCCCTGTGAAGGGCTAGGAGTTGGACACGATGATGTTTGTGGGTCCCTTCCAACTCAGCATATTCTGTAATTCTGTGATTATGTGAAAGTTTGCTTTATAAGACTCACTGTGATGCAAATGGAGAAAGAAAGACATCAATCTCTTCAAATTCAGGAAAACTGAAGGCATAAATGTTTGCCTCCTCATAGGGATATTTTAAACTAAAAGAGAAGAGAATCAGATTGGATATTAAGAAGAAATTATTTACTCAGAGGGTAGTGAGTCACTGTAACAGATTGCCCAGAGAAGCTCTGAATGATCTATCCCTGGAAGAATTCAAGGTCAGGTTGGATGGGGCCTTGGGCAGCCTGATATAGCAAATGACTTCCTGCCCGTGGCAGGGAAGGTTGGAACTAGATGATATTTAAGGTCCCTCCCAACCCAAGCTTTTTTCTAATATGATGATTCTATTATATTTCTCATTATACTGCAAACCACAGTATGAAATAAATTCTGTCAACAGTTGTGTGGGGATTTGAGGGGCTTCGGGTCTCAGGGGTGGGCTTGCAGGGGTCCTTGGGCTTTGGGGGAGGGGAGGATGTGTAAGAAGGACTTACTTGTCTGTGTAAAATTCTGTTTTCCCTAAGGGACGGCTCTCACTCCTGCCCGCTCTCCCCGGAGCCAGGAGAGGGCGGGAGGCTGCTCTCGGCATGGGCTGCTCCCCCATTCCCTGCTGTTTCCCAGGGCTGAGCTGGGACCGGGACAGCCCTCGCTCCTGCCTGCTCTTCCCACCCGGGGGCCGGGGGCAGTGGCTGTCAGCCAGTGCCAGTCCTCACAAGACGGGGAGGCGGCCGATTTGCCACCACCGCCGCGCAGCCCCAGGGCTGTCTCACATCATGCGTGGTGCGCGGTGGTCCCTCAGTCCCAGCATGCCCGTGGGCGGCAGTCCAGGAGCGTGGCTGCGAGGGAGCCCCGGCATGCCGTGGGCGTCGGCAGGGCAGCGCAATGGGTGTGGTCCCAGTGGCTCTCGGTTTGCAGGCATAGACACGCTGTGGGTGCTGCCGCCGGACCACGGCGCAGCTTCAGTCGGGAACACGAGTGCGGCAGCTGATTGTGGACACGGCAGGGGTCCAGCGCTGGCACCATACAGGTGATGGCCACACAGGGGGGTGACAGCCACTCTGGGGCATCCCCGAAGTGCCCGTGGCCATGAAAACAAAGATGACACCTCAAATCCTGGGCGCGTGGTCTCCAGTGGGAACCACCATCGTGCCTGGAGTGAAAATGCTGGAAAAGAGGAGGGGCTCGGCTCCGCTGGCCAATGGGGAGACAGCGCGGCCAGGAAGAAGACAGTGAGACTCGCGCGAGACCTCGAGGGCTTAAAAAGCAGAGTACAGAAGCTCTCCCTTTCTTCAGCTTCCGGTCCAGGGGCGAAGCACACAGTTCCTCTCTTTCTGGGTCTCAGACCCTACAGCATAACTCCACCCACTCCTCCCGGCACCGAAGCAAAGTCCAGCTTGTTTGCAAGTAGCTAATTCCTGAAGGTTCCAGGGAGGGGGTCGCTTTTCACTTCTTTTTGTGCTTTTCAGAGAACCTCGAGGGGCCAGGACCAATACCAGAAGAAAGGGAGGGAGGGAGACGGCTTCCCTACACCTCCCCCGGTTTTCTCAGCTAGTCACCTAGCTGGGAAAGCAGTTCCATTTTTGGTTTTGTCCCTTTTTTCCCTTTTGTGTTTTCTGCATGTCGAGTGTTTCTCTGTGTAAATTTTGGGTCCCCGTGGGTTGTCCCTCCTTCCCTATTTTAAATCCCACGTAATAAACTGTTCTGCTGCCAATTTTGTTCAGTCTTCTGTCATCTTTGTTGTACACACCCCTCAAACCACCACAAATCATTTTGCTTTTTTGCATCAAACAGCATTTTGTACAACTAGAAGAGGAAAATGGAAGTGCAGGTCTACGGTTCTGCTGCGTCTATCAACTTAGACATCTCTTTAAGTACCCAGTGACACACATAAAAACACAGACTATTCTGTATGTTTGCAATAAAATGTAAAGTGTGCAAAAAGGTAGACATCCAGCTGATTTTTCTAAATCTGGAGCAATTATATTTTATATGACCAAGATGAAAAATAAGCAAACTGCTGTGAACGATTCACCTAAAAAATAAAAACAAAATAATAAAATAAACCCCACACCAGCAGGTTAGTCTGCTTTGTGATGTCTGTTGGGGTTAAAATCTGAACAGTCATGAAGAGAAAGCATTCCACCTCCTTAGGATACTGAGCTTCCATTTATTTTTGTTTAAGGTTTTGAGGATTCACCACTTAAGACAATTAGTTAATGTCATCTATTGAAAAAGACATTTGCAATGAGTTGGGAAGATTTGAAGGACATTATGTGATCTGTCCTGGGTTCCAATTTCTCACCTACCATAAATTTACTGTCACTCGGTGTGCAAGAGGCCCTTCTTAAGAGTTCCTTGTAATGAAGAACTAAGAAGGATGTTTCTAGCAGTCCAAAGCTGAAATAAAAAGCTGTTCTGAGCCTTCAACTAATATGTTGATCTTTGTACTTCCTTTATGTACCTGGTTAGTGGCTATTTTTGAACAGCATTAGGTCTTCTCCTGCTGCTTCTTTATTCCCTAACTTTCAGGGAACTTGTTTCCACCAGGATATGGAATAAGAGAGATTTTTTTCAGTACTTCTTGCATGGATCTCTTTGAAAGCAAAAACCTCATAAAAATGCTGTTCTTCTGCAGCTCTGTTTCCATCTCTGATATTTTTCAAAGTCTCATTTTTTAACTGTTTTGCTGACATTTCTGACTTTATTTTGATTTTTTACAGCTTTTTGTTTAAAACAAAGGCTTATGAAATCATGTTTTGACTGTTTTCATGTGCTGTAACAAAAGACTGATGAGTCATGTCTCATAGATTTCTCTTTTACTGCACACAAAATAATTAGCCCACAAAACTCCAGATCTGTGTGTGCAATTTCCTTGGCACTGCCAGTCTCTGCTATAAAGTAAAAGGGATTTTTCAGGAAAACGTAGCAGCTGGTGCGTGTGCCACAGCATAGTTGTTAATGAAAATAGGAGTAATTAATATTCTCGAAATTTTAAACCCTTTGCCGTTTAATGGTTTTCTCCACTGGGAAAATACTGTTACTTTACCATTCTATTAACTGTTCTGTAAATCGCAGGTATTAGAGGCCTCATTGCTGACTAGGTGTACAAAGACATTAAGTAACAACTACTTAACAATTAAGTAACAAGTAATGGCTAGGAGGAAAAACTAAACTCATGAGTGTGGAAATACACAAGCAAGAGTGGGATTTTTTTCCCCAGCAATGTGGTGCTATGCAGGGCTAGCTTTCTTTTTCATTTTGCCAAGACAAGATTCAGATGTATGAGAAAAACAGTCATACCTTTAGCAAAACTGTGGTTTGCAGTAATTATGTTGTGGGACTATGTAATGGGTTTATAGTTGAAGTTTTCCGCTTTCTAGGGGGAGGGGGAATGTGTGTGTCAGTTTGTTTGCCTGTTAAAACCTCTTCTTTGTTTTCCCAGGAGTGAATTAGAGTGAAAACAGTAGGTGAGGATGATCCTGGCACCTCTCTCAGGGTCAGGCAGGGACTGGGGCAGCCCCTGCTCCNGAGGGAGACGGCTTCCCTACACCTCCCCCGGTTTTCTCAGCTAGTCACCTAGCTGGGAAAGCAGTTCCATTTTTGGTTTTGTCCCTTTTTTCCCTTTTGTGTTTTCTGCATGTCGAGTGTTTCTCTGTGTAAATTTTGGGTCCCCGTGGGTTGTCCCTCCTTCCCTATTTTAAATCCCACGTAATAAACTGTTCTGCTGCCAATTTTGTTCAGTCTTCTGTCATCTTTGTTGTACACACCCCTCAAACCACCACAAATCATTTTGCTTTTTTGCATCAAACAGCATTTTGTACAACTAGAAGAGGAAAATGGAAGTGCAGGTCTACGGTTCTGCTGCGTCTATCAACTTAGACATCTCTTTAAGTACCCAGTGACACACATAAAAACACAGACTATTCTGTATGTTTGCAATAAAATGTAAAGTGTGCAAAAAGGTAGACATCCAGCTGATTTTTCTAAATCTGGAGCAATTATATTTTATATGACCAAGATGAAAAATAAGCAAACTGCTGTGAACGATTCACCTAAAAAATAAAAACAAAATAATAAAATAAACCCCACACCAGCAGGTTAGTCTGCTTTGTGATGTCTGTTGGGGTTAAAATCTGAACAGTCATGAAGAGAAAGCATTCCACCTCCTTAGGATACTGAGCTTCCATTTATTTTTGTTTAAGGTTTTGAAGATTCACCACTTAAGACAATTAGTTAATGTCATCTATTGAAAAAGACATTTGCAATGAGTTGGGAAGATTTGAAGGACATTATGTGATCTGTCCTGGGTTCCAATTTCTCACCTACCATAAATTTACTGTCACTCGGTGTGCAAGAGGCCCTTCTTAAGAGTTCCTTGTAATGAAGAACTAAGAAGGATGTTTCTAGCAGTCCAAAGCTGAAATAAAAAGCTGTTCTGAGCCTTCAACTAATATGTTGATCTTTGTACTTCCTTTATGTACCTGGTTAGTGGCTATTTTTGAACAGCATTAGGTCTTCTCCTGCTGCTTCTTTATTCCCTAACTTTCAGGGAACTTGTTTCCACCAGGATATGGAATAAGAGAGATTTTTTTCAGTACTTCTTGCATGGATCTCTTTGAAAGCAAAAACCTCATAAAAATGCTGTTCTTCTGCAGCTCTGTTTCCATCTCTGATATTTTTCAAAGTCTCATTTTTTAACTGTTTTGCTGACATTTCTGACTTTATTTTGATTTTTTACAGCTTTTTGTTTAAAACAAAGGCTTATGAAATCATGTTTTGACTGTTTTCATGTGCTGTAACAAAAGACTGATGAGTCATGTCTCATAGATTTCTCTTTTACTGCACACAAAATAATTAGCCCACAAAACTCCAGATCTGTGTGTGCAATTTCCTTGGCACTGCCAGTCTCTGCTATAAAGTAAAAGGGATTTTTCAGGAAAACGTAGCAGCTGGTGCGTGTGCCACAGCATAGTTGTTAATGAAAATAGGAGTAATTAATATTCTCGAAATTTTAAACCCTTTGCCGTTTAATGGTTTTCTCCACTGGGAAAATACTGTTACTTTACCATTCTATTAACTGTTCTGTAAATCGCAGGTATTAGAGGCCTCATTGCTGACTAGGTGTACAAAGACATTAAGTAACAACTACTTAACAATTAAGTAACAAGTAATGGCTAGGAGGAAAAACTAAACTCATGAGTGTGGAAATACACAAGCAAGAGTGGGATTTTTTTCCCCAGCAATGTGGTGCTATGCAGGGCTAGCTTTCTTTTTCATTTTGCCAAGACAAGATTCAGATGTATGAGAAAAACAGTCATACCTTTAGCAAAACTGTGGTTTGCAGTAATTATGTTGTGGGACTATGTAATGGGTTTATAGTTGAAGTTTTCCGCTTTCTAGGGGGAGGGGGAATGTGTGTGTCAGTTTGTTTGCCTGTTAAAACCTCTTCTTTGTTTTCCCAGGAGTGAATTAGAGTGAAAACAGTAGGTGAGGATGATCCTGGCACCTCTCTCAGGGTCAGGCAGGGACTGGGGCAGCCCCTGCTCCTGCATGTTCTCTCCTGGGGCCAGGTGGGGACTGGAGCTGCCTCTGCCTGCTCCCGGGTTCCCACAGCCCCAGTAGCTATGCCAGCAGCAGCAGCAGACAGCCCAGCAGCCATATAGGCTAGAGCCGCTGTACAGAGTGGACCTGTGGTGGTGGGTGCCCCCGCAGGTGGCACCGCTGGCCCCAGAACCCCTCCCGGGGGGGTCTCTGCAGGCAGCGAGTGCCCAGCAGGCAGTGCAGCTGGCACCCCCGGGTGCCCACCACACAGCATTTTGGTGAGAAACACCATCTTGCCTCATGGTGAAATCTCAGAGAGAAGAGGTGTCCCCCACGCCGCTGGCCAATGGGGAAGCTGCACACCTGGGAAGCTGCCCTCAAATAATGCGAGAACAGGCACCTTATAAAAGGACCGAGGACAGAACCCCTGCCCTCTTTCAGCTTCTGTTGGTGATAAGAGAAGCACAGCTGCTCCTTCCCAGATCCCTAGGCTAGGCATTGTCATCGTGGCAGCATCGGAGTTCAAACAGTAACAGCAGGAGACCACCCAGCAGCACCGCAAGTGTGGTATCTTTCCCCTTGGGTTTCCCTGAGGGGTCCTTTTCACTGTTCCTCTTTTTCAGAGACTCCTAAATCAGGACAAGCACTATCTCTGAGGCGACTTTCCCTCCTTCCCTCTGCTCCTCAGCTCACCAGCCAGCTTGGAGGAGCAGTTTGTTTGTTATTTTTCCTTCTTTTTATTGTATAATATTGTTGGGTTGTTGTTTGTGTATCTGATTAGTGTTTTAGTGTCTATAGCTTATAGAGTCCCCAGATAAATAAACTGCTAGCTGTTGTTTCTCTATCAAGGCTTTTGTCTTATTGTGCCCCCTCGTGTCCAAACCAGGACAGACTAGAAAAACTAAGTTAAATAGCAAGATGAAAAAAACCCCAGCTGAATACAATGTATTCATAAATAATTAAATGGAAAAAAGCTAATGTTTTATTGATCTCTATTATTTTGTTAATATTTTAGCTTATAAATGTCTAATTTTTTGTTAACAGGAGCATTTGTGGCAAAAAAATGAAATCACTACATGCAAATTCATGGTATTTTTGCTGCTTTTAGCAAAATGCTCCACAAGATATTAAAAAGTTAAGAGTAGGTGAATTATTTTAAAGCACAAATTTTTACAAAACTGATGTGATCAACGAAATAGCAAATCATTAATAGCAATTTAAAACAGAAAATAACAAATATTTTATAGTTTAAAAATGAACCAGTGTTAAAACTTGCTGTAAAATACACTTAAGATTGCAAAGAGAAAGAATGTCTACCTACAAATAAATTATAAGCCAAGAAAAATATTCAGTTTTGAAGATGTTCATATCTATGTATATTTAAATAAGCATGTTTATTTATGGTTTATTAATATCTCTGTTTTGTAAGAATTCAAAATATACTGTGGTAGCCATATATGTGAATGCCACATTGGGACTTCCACTGAAACCAAATAGCATCCCCTGAGATAAACTCCTTTCAGCAACTTTTGTTTTTCTTTTTATTTAATGAAATATTTTTGTATGTGTAGAGGTAATAAAGCTGGTAAAGGGTCCAGAGAACAAGTCCTGTGAGAGCAGTTGAGGGAGCTGAGGTTGTTTAACCTGGAGAAAAGGAAGCTCAGGGGAGACCTTATCACTCTCTACAACTGCCTTAAAGGAGGTTGTAGCCAGGTAGGGATGGATCTCTTCTGTTAACAAGAGATAGGATGAGAAAATGGCCTCAAGTATTCCAGGGGCATGTCAGGCTGGATATTGGGAAAAAAATTTCCCCCCAGAGAATTGTCAAGCACTGGAACAAGCTGCCCAGTGAAGCGGTGGAGTCACTATTCCTGAAAGTATTTAAAAGATGTGTAGATGTGCTGCTTATAAATGTGGTTTAATGGAGGACTTGGATGTGCTGGGATAACAATTTGACTTGATCATCTTAAAGGTTTTTTCCAACGTAAAATTATTCTGTGATTCTCTCTTTCCCAACCCTAATGATTCATTAATTTTATGATTCTATGATGAGCTTAATGAACTCTTCCAACCCAAAGAATTCTACTATTCTACATATAATGTCATAAATGAACCTTACTTGATTAGGAATGAGGATATAATGCATGTTAGTTATGTTTTCTTTTGAAGTGGATAGAAGAACATCATTACTTGAAAATTTGTAAAAGCAAAACAGCCTTCAGATATTTTATTTAATGTTTTAAAGCATGGTAATTTAAGAATATATAAATACGGAATACTCATTTTTGTGGCATCATACGCAAAAAATGTTTTTATTTCATAAGAAACAGCCTTATAAAATGGACCACATAATCTTGACAAGCAGTATCTAGATCTATATATGAAACGCATTTAAAATGCCACAAACACACTGAGGGTACAACACAAAAACTGAATGTTTCAGAAGAAATGGAAATTATACACACTATTGGACACAGTAAATCAACAATATTAAAATTATCTAGTATAAAAATAAACTCTTTTTCAAGTCCTCTGAATGTAAGAAATATATAATGTATAACTGTAAGATAATTGGATTTCACTGCAATCCAACTTAAAAAAATCTTTAAAATTCTTAAGAATGATGTTACCCATTTCCTCATCTCTTGGAAATGATGACACACCTGAACTCCCAAGTATCAGCTGAAAGAAAGGAGTCTGAACAACACAGTATAAAAGAAAACTACCTTCTATTTTCTCTTTTTAACTGCTTTTCTTCTTGAAGATATTCAAGAGACTTTCACAGCCTGTACAGAAGGCAGGATGTAGGGGCATAAGGGCATATATACTGTATGAAAGCAAAGAGTTTGCCTAGCCTACTGTTTTCTGGCCAGGTCTAGAAGTCTGAAGAAGATGATAAACCAGTGTACACATAAAGTAATGCATCTTCAGGATTTACCAGTCTGGAAATGTTATAAAGATTTGGAGATTCCATGCATAAAAAAATATATTTTTGCTTTTATTCATATAAATATTATTGGATGCAGCTTGTGACATCAGGGCCTGTCACACTTGGAACTACTTGGTGCAAAATGGTTTCAGACATGCTGAACACCATGTAAATGTTAGCGATTTCAGGAATAGCTGAATACACTAAGGTGATTTCTTTGGTAATTCCTCATGATCCCCCTCAAAATGCCAGCGCATTTCCTATGAGTGTTAAAATAAGTTTTGTGTAAATGTTTGTGCTTTATCAAAACCAGCAAGTCTGGGGTCTTTGAAGCTGTGCGACCTGTTGCACAGTTGCACCTTAGCAACAATATGTATATGTAGACTTTCCCTGATGGACGGTGCACAACCAAGTCCCAGTTGTGCAGAAGTACAACATGCGTGAAATATTATCTGTGACTGCAGAGATATTTAATGGGAATGGCTAGCTCTATTTGAATAGCACATTATCAAGTATTAGACAAAAATGAATGTGTCATATCAATTAAATGTATAAAACACGTACAAGGGTTAGGGTAAACTTCTCTACCTGAGAAGCTAAATGCCTGAGCTGTGCCAGATTTGGTGTGGCATAGAATAACTCACATGAGCTTTCTTATGCACACATCCACACACAAACAAACCAGTACTGAAATTTTCTGTTACTAAACACATTCAGGCTCAGAATCATAGAATCGTCAAGGCTGGAAAAGACCTTCAGGATCATTCAGTCCAACCATCCACCTACCACTATAACTGTAAACCTTAAACCATATCAACCAGCACCCAATCCAGACACTCCCCCTTCTCCCTGGGCAACCTATTTCAATCTTTAACAAACCTGCCAGTAAAAAATTCTTTTCTAATATCAAGTTTGAATCTCTCCTGTAAGCTTAAGGCCATTTTCTCTTGTCCTCTCACTGTAGGCATGGCAGAATAGACTGGTCCCCACCTCACTACAACCTTCTTTCAGGTAGTTGTAAAGAGCGGTGATTCCCCCCTGAGCCTTCTCAAGACTAAACAAATCCAACTCCCTCTGTATTCCTCACAAGGCATGTTTTCTAGACCCTTCACGAGCCTTGTTGCCCTTCTTTGAACATGCTCCAGCACCTCAATATCCTTTTTAAAGTGAATACAGTACTCGAGGTGTGGCCTCACCAATGCTGAGTACAGGGGGACCATCATTTCCCTAGTTCGGCTGTTTCCACTGTTCTTCATATGAGCCAAGACACCAAGATGACCTACTTGCCCACCTGGGCACACTACTGGCTTGTATTCATCTGATTGCCAACCAGCAATCCCTTTCTGCAAAGCCCTCTTCTCCCCAAACCTGACCTGCATGGTGTTGCTGCAAACCCACCAGGATGACTTCCTGTGTCACCTGCTCTAGATATCCTGCTTTGTCAGGGAGATTGGACTAGATGATCTCCAGAGGTCCCTCTCAAGCCTAATAATTCTGTGATTCTGTGAACCAAGTGAAGGACCTGGCATATGACCTTATTGAACCTCATGCATTCATCCTTAGTCCATTGATCAAGTCTGTTAGGCTCTTTCTGTAGAGCCTTGCTACCTTCAAGGAGATCAACACTCCCACCCAACCCGGTGACATTAAACCTCCACATTCAGAACATCAAATAAGGATGTTAAAAAGACTGGCCCCACAACAGATTCCTAGAGAACACCGCTAGCATCCAGCCCCCACCTGGATTTAGCAATATTCACCACAACTTTCTGGGCCTGGACATTCAGATAGTTTTTTATCCATCAGAGCCTACCCATTCAAGCCACAAGCCACCAGTTTTTCTAGGAGAACAATGTGGGAGACGATGTCAAACACTTTACTGAAGTCCAGAAAGGCAACATCCAGCTTCATTCACTAAGTGGGTCACCCTGTCCTAAAAGAAGACCAGGTTGGTTAAGAAGGACCTTCATAAATCCATATTGGCTGGCCATGTTGTTCTGCTGTGTAATGGTACTCAGGATGATCTCTTCCATATGCTTGCCCAGAACAGAAGTAAGCCTTTATTTTTCTAGAAATACACTGTTGCTACTTCTATACTGTCTTTTAAAGTTTATAGTGGGTTTTTTCCTTGATGACAGAAAATAAACTAATGTTTCATTTAGCATTTATCAAATTATATATTATTTTACTTTGTACTTTTTTTCTTATTTTAGGTTACTAGATTTATTTGTATTTATCAATTTTTATTTAAATCCTTTAATCCTGCTGCATCAATTAGGATTAATTTCCTTGATCTGTTTTAGAAAATCACATCCAAAGATGAACTGTTCTTAGGAGAACCTGTGACAGAGTAGTTCCAAGGACTACAATTTATTACATCCATCATTTATGTCTGACTCACTGGAGGTATCTCAAGAGGCCCTGACTGATGCACTGGAAACTGAAGTCACCAGCTTCACAGTGCTTCAATCTGTACATGTTGTCCTTAAATCATAAATAAGCATTTCAATCCCTTGCTGCTCATGACTTCTAATGGTACAGACCAATCCAGTTCTCATTCGCATCCCAATAAGCTTGTTTTCTGATTGTCCTATAAGTTGCAAAAGCGATCCTTTTTTTCCCACTCACAAAATCTTTCTCTAGACCTCCTAACCTAATAATCTGAAGGCAGCCATTTCTTCTGTACCAAACCATTTTTTATAATCTAATAATGTTGTTGTTTGTACATAGTAACAGATGGTGTGGCCTTTCCCACCTAAAACGTAACATTTATTTAGGTTTGTTTGCAATACTGTTTTATTACTTTGCTACTGCAAGACAGGGGATGTTTTTGTAGTTTTGTTTTAGAGCTGAAAAGAGAACCTTTTTAAGGTAGAGCACTTGTATAACACTCTTTTTACATCAGCTATCATGTCTCCTCCAACTCCCTTCAGTCCTTTCTTTTCTATCCTTCATTGCCACAAAAGAAGGGGTCTTTCCCAAAGTTCAATTTCACAGTCCCAAACAAGTCCCATTCCACTCAAGAGATCAGATGTTTCAGCAAGTGGCAGAAAAGCCCAAATATTTGTAATTGCAACTGTTGTTGATTCTCCAACCCCAAACCCATCTTAAAGAAATCCACCTTTCAGGCTGTTTTATCATTTTGCATCTACATCTGTAATAATTAATACAATCCATTAAATTAGCCACCTTGTAAGAAACTTAGAAATTAACTTGAGCAGAGATAGGGGTCATGCTCTAAAGAACAAATTCTAGATCAGTGTGATTGTTCACATTATAGGAGACACAAGAAGCAAGAATTCAACAGTAATACAGATACTGTCTTAAGAAAAAAATGGAAAAAATTATCAATGCTTTATGGACAAACTAGAAAGTGGTTTTTTTGATGATGGATTTTTTTAACTGGCCTAGAAAGTAACAGAATTTTCTTCTTTTTTTTTTTCTTCTTTTTTTTTTTTTTTTTTAAATCATGTTTTTTTTATTGACTAGTACTTCAGCTTAAAATGAATCGGCTTTTTTCATTAGACAGCAATCAAGGGAATATTTTAAGGCATAATTTTGAGACTGTTAAGAACAGGACCTTCATTGTAACACACAATAATGTCTGGCTCAACTTGAAACTAAAAAAGGATATCCACTGAACTCATATTTGATACACTAATGTACAAAATTATTTCACAAATGAATAGTATTAAAATTTGAAAAGTGTATATTCTTGGAGTGTTATGACTTTTGCTTTTTTTTTTTTTTAGCATATTTGCATTTTGCTTATAAAGCTTTGGGGCAAATGAGAAGAACAAGAAAAGATGTTAGAAAAGATGACAATTTTCTTCTTCCCACTGATTAGTGCTTTGTCCTGTGAGTTCTTTGCCCTTCACACAGTCTAGACTGCGTAAGAGTGATACTAGTCTTTCTAAAGAGAGACTTGTTTGCAGTTATTTGTTCTCTGATTTATTTTTCCATCTGTTAAGGTGTGAAGTGCAGGCATTAAGCTATGAGACTGCAGATAATATTTTGGCACTTGAATACAAGTTTCAGGTTTTCAGTTTATATTGAAAATGTGTGTAGAAAGTAATTTATTACTCCAAAAGAGTTCTGCTGGTAGACACTTGCATCCAAAACCAGATGACCAAAATAAGCAAATTCTCTCTCTCCAAATCTGTTATTCCTGTTTGTTCACATAAGTCTTTAATTAGCAGTGTTTTTCTCTTAACGTGATGTCTATTGACAAGAAGAATTGGATTTGCAAAAGCAATAAAACACATTTTGTCTTTCTTTGTATTATTGAGATTATGATGCAATGCTTTTAAATATTGAAATGGAGTCAAGATTAAAAGATGTCAAATATAATATTTCTTGTTTGCTACTCATTCAGCCTTCATTTTCGATGGAATATTTGCCCACCCATGAAAATCAGATGAAGCAAAAAAAATTTGAAATTTTTAGTTTTTATGAGCAGAAAATACTGATTTCGTAATGACAGTTCTGATACTACAATGGTTACTTTGTGAGCTAGCTTTTCCCACAAATTCTTTAGATTTCAATGTTTTCAGTGTTTAGATCCCATTAAATATTTAAAAATAACCCCAAATATAAATATTGCTGTATCTACAAACTTGTAAATCACAAATGTACTAAGACTTTAGTAGCCATCTTTTGAAAGCCAATCCTTTTTTTCCATCCTTTCCTCTTAAAGTTATATTTTAAGTTATATTTCAATGTTCCTCCTGTTCTTTAAATTAACCTGTTAGAATCTGGTAAATGAAAAGTGACATAAAATTCGTAATGAACTACGTGAAAAAATTAATATCAGTGCTTTTCCTAGATTTGTAATAGTCCAGAATAACAATTAATATGCAAAATAAAGCCGAGAAATCCTGATACATAAACACCCAATGGGAAGGATTTAACTAAGTATTTCCAATGAAGTCATAGCAGATTGACTTGAAAACTCTCAAACAGAAGGTCCCTAGATAAAAATATTTACTTATAGAATATGTAATTCCTGACTTCCTACTCTGCTATCCTTGTTGCATAATTTAATTCATTTGCGGCATTATTAAGACATAAATATCTTTTATATTCATTACACCATTGTTAAAATTGACTTAATATTTCTTTCTTCTGCATGTTAAAAACGTGATCCTGGAATATGTTTGTACAGATAATGAATGATAATCTTGAATTTGTCACTATTGTCACAGGTAAGCAGATCTCCACTTCCACAAGGCAAAGAAAAATAATTGGATAGCTAATATACAGAAGGTAGAAACAGGTATTGGCAATTTACTTTAATTTTCAGCACATTCCTGGTGCTATCTGGATACTGAACATCTCAATAAGGCTAATGTGTTTACTGAGAATATCAGTAAAAGTGAAAATAAACTGTAGATTGATAGAACATCCTAGACAAATTAAAAGGCAGGAAACTAATTGAAAATAAATAGTCCATCTTCGTGATGAAATCAGTCACAGTGAAGCCATGCTAGATGATTGATACAGAGATCTGCAAGATCATGAGAGGCTGGAGAATATGGATATAGAAAAACTGTTCACTTTCTGTAGATTTTATCTTCAGAATGTAGCTAATAGTAGTTTCTAAACAAAATAAGGCATAATATTTTTATAGGACTCTTTATCGCAGCTCACTAGGGAAATCAGAATTGTACATGGCAGATAGAAGGCCAGTGTGGGTTTCTATTTGCATTGAAGTGGTATAATGAGAAGGAGATAAGAGAAAGAAAGTATGCTCTAAGAGTTGTGGGATAATGTATTTTACATCTTTTCTTATACCTCCATGGAGTTTTTTGACCTAGTAACAAGATAACATCTCTTAATTATTTCATTATTCATAATTTGGCCACTTTTTACATCACTCATGACCCAATTATTACAATTTAGGCAAAACAGCACTGTTTGACAGCCTTAGCATCTAAATGACTCCCAGTACGTACATTTTTTTAACATCTCTAGATTTTAAGTGTTACATCTCTGTATCACTAAGTAAACTCTTGTGGCACTACATCTCTGCTGGCTTCTTGTCTGCTGCTTATGGAAAATGACATGCTGCAGAAAAGCGAGAGGACATTTCATCATGCTACACTGCAATAACTTCCATTTTTACAGCGTGTTAGTTCTTGATGCTTACCAAAATTCATTACTTCTAGACTCTTTGGATACCTTAATCATTTTTTCCAATTGCTACTTTCATGCAGAAATAACAGCTAAGAACTTACTTGTTTAAGAACTTAAAAGATTTTTTGTTTGTTTCATTGGTATTCTTTTAGCTATAATGATCACTATCATACAATGTTATCAGATAAGTCACTGATATAACTCTGCTGGGTACTTTTTCTGCTCCAAATGCAGACATATAGAAAGCCATCTATGTTTATAATGATTGTTCATTGCACATCTGTGTTTAATGTAGGTCAAGTTATTCTGTTAAGTTTGCAGCATCCACTGTAGAAATTCCTGCAATCCTAGGATAATGATGACTCAGAAGATAAAGCTTTGAAAAATAGCTTCATAGTTACTGACTGTGATGTGTTCAGTCATTATGCAAATCGTTTCCCTTGGCAAATAAAAGTTTAGGAAATTGCATAATTGAGATACACCTGCAGTTATGGATAAGTAATTGTACATCACCTTGTCAGTGAGATGGGATGAGAAAAATATGCTTAAATATAACCTGGAAAAATGTTGGTTCTATTCAACTCATCATTGTCCTTTTCAATTTTCTAGTTAAAACTACCAATAAAAATTTTTGAGGGTGGGAAGGAGGGACAAATACACAAATATTTCTGCTGTTCATCCAGGACATATCTTAGCTGTACTGTTTGATGTAACTAACCTTTTTGATGGGCTTTGGACAGTCAGTTGACCTTTTTCTCCTAATACCTCCCAGCATTCATATACTTCAGAAATGATGACTTTTTGCTTGCTTTAGCTACATTTGTTCTTATGAACACAATGTTTATTATCCTTCTCACTGTAATGTCAGATTGAAAAGCAAACATTTGCTGTGGTATTGCCTCCTTTTTTCAATATATCAATGGCTTAAACTATGAACTCTGTATATACTAAAGGCTCCTAAGCATATGAAGTTGGATATCGTTGTACTTTGTTAAGCTAATACCAGCCAGAAAGTAGACAATAAGCTCACTTCAGGTAAGATCAGTACCGATTGATCTTTCTTTATTGCTTTGGGGTTACTCAGCGAGGCCACTAAGGGAAAGAAACGGGGCTGACCAGCAGCTGTTATAACCTATGAAATGGGAACAGTCTTGTGGATCATGAGTAGAGCAATAAAAGTTTTGCCTAGAAGTGGAAATTCAACCCTCAACTAACAGTTAATGAGACCATTATCATGTTCTTCATAGTTCTAAACACTTAGAGGCTATTGTGATGAAATCTAACTGATTTGTGTCATTATGTTCGGTAAATGATGGGAATTAGCATAAATTGCCTGAAATGTACCATTTGAAATGCAGTGCAGAGGGATGCTGAGGATATTGTCTTTTCACTTTGCAAAGCATTATTATTATATAACGACTTTGTATCCCTTGGGCTAATGTTCCATGTATGCAAATGTTAAATGCTGCCAACAAAAACTAAACAGTAAAAAAAAGTTAGTTTGATTTATTATATATTCATCCTGATAATGGATGGACGGAGGGATAATGGAGGGATGAATTGTGCTGGGCAGCCATAAACAATACTGGTTAAAAAGGCACAAAATTCATGAATAGAAGGCATAGTTCACACAGTTCCATATCCGTCTGTGTAGAGAATTTAATGGTAACATATTTTTCTAAGAAGTGATATTTGTGATGAAAAAGGAATTTAATGTCAACATTTTCCTCTTTGGGATTAAGGAAAGGAGTCACAAATTGATGCAGAGGCCTTTATGGATAACAGCTTGTTACTGAAGTTTTCCTTCAAAATATCTTGAAAAAAAAAGCCTTCAGAAAAAAAAAAATGTCATCAGTCTTTTGCAACAGGTTGAGCTGTGTTGTGTCCTTTCAGTGGAATTCAGGAAATGTTATGAACAGCAATTTCTCTCAATAAAATATTTTTTACCGTTTCAAGTGGTATTAGGTAACATATGTTGCAATTGCTTTTAAAGTCTCGTCCTGTTGAAATAGAAGGGACCTGAAAAAGAGATAAAGATGTGTATTACGTCCCAGTTTAGGTAATATATCATCCTGCTCAAGAATGAGTGTGAATTTAAACAGAGTGAGTGGAGAGTTCTGACAATCATGGCTTTTAAGAAGGTGGAGGATGAGGCAGAATTTTTAAATATATAACAATAAAATCCATACAGAAAATAACCAAAAAGTCAAGAATGCAATTATAAGAACAAAGAAATTAGCTAGTAGTTGTGTCTACATACTAATTGGAAAAATGTTGCTAATTATGAGAAAAGATAGGCATCCTTGCTGACAGATTTCTATTGTATTCACGGAAGTAGAATCTTTAACATCCCTAATCCATAAACAGGACTGTCTTGAATCTATTTCCCATTCATTTTTTCCTAATGCTTGACTGCCCTAAAATTTGTAATTGACTTTTAGGTTAATAACTTAACTTGTTGACTAACAATCCAATAAAAAAATTCTGTGAAATAAACTTTATAGTTTTGTCAGAATCTTCTTTTTTATTCTTTTAAGTGTTCAGGTGTATTTTTTTTTTAGCTCTTTTCTTAGTCGTGATTTTGAACACCGTTACTAAAAGAAGGAACTTACAATATTTTCCTGATGGTGTTTATTAAGCCATGCCTTTAAAACTTTAGGAGTGATTGCTGAATGGCAGTGGGAGTATTTAGAAGTAAGATCAACAGTTTCTCCTGGCATTTTATAGGATCACATTGCATTTATGGTTCTCAAAATGTGGATTCACATAACTGACTTTATTATGCTGTGAGATATGGATATGTATCACACACAGCCATACTCAAAATTAAGGATGTGCTTCTACAAAGTCTTCTCATCATACTATGCACCAACATTTATTAAAGATCACAATAGCCTAATCTTTGTCTCTGAAGGTACTTAGTTCTTTGCAGATCAGTACTACAATTTAGAACCACAGTTTTATACTTATTGCATATTTGGATCCACTATCTAGCTTCACAGAGGACATGAATCTAAAATTATTCCTTTCTCTTCTGTATTTTCAAAACTATTGACAAATTCCTCCTTTTTCTAGGGAAGACAAAAAAATTAGATGACATTCGGTTATTTTAAGGGAAGCATTTTTACATTGCTATTCTGTTATTTAGCTCACATGTTGGATTTTCTTCTCATAACCACTGATTATCTTAAGCAATATTCTCTGGGCTAGCTGAGCTTTGCTCCTAGTATGCAGCAATGACATAAAAATGGACCATTTATTCCAGAGACTCAACAGGGACTGAGTCAAATAAGCCCCATTTTCTTCAAAAAGTATTCAGACATAAATCCTTATAAAAAAGTCTGGACATATGTTTGTACTTGTTTTCTTAGAGGAATAAGAATTAACTTTGAAAGACCCTCAGTAATATCTCCAAAACTATGCATTTGAAAGTTCAATTGCCTGATCAAAAACATGGGTTTATTCATTTTGCTGACATATGGAAAAAAAAAAAAACATAAAACCTGAAACAAACAAAACCCCAAACCACTAAAAGCAATAGTTGAGGATACCTATAGAGAAAAGAATGCGAGCCTCAACCATTCTTTGAATTTCTTTTTTCTTCACAAAAATATGTAGGGCATCATAAACAGCTTGGAAAAACATGAGTGTTGTTTATTTGATTAAGAGAAAAGAGTCTCATTGCAACATTTTTCTTTTTTAACAACACATATATACACCAAAAGTATGAATGATTTCAGAGGTTTAACTTGAAGGACTCTACCAAGTCATGTGAGATAAAAGTGTCTGAGGAATATGAGATAAAACAAAATATCAGTATTTCCACTGTCCTTATGCATATCTGCATTTATTATTTACAACTGGTAACCTTTGTAGCTACTGAGTTAAAAGTTAACTGCACTTGAAAAAGGAGGAAAGACAAATGCAAAGAAATATCTTCTCAAAGATCTGAAAATCTTGCTAGAAAATCAACAGTTTTACCAAACAATCAGGGCATTCCTTCACTACCCTGGAAAAAGACTGACATCCGCTGTTTCGATTAATGATGAAAGGTCAAATATAGACACTTTGGGAACCACAATATAAAAAAGATATTAAGCTATTGGAAAGCATCCAAAGGAGAGACACAAGAATGGTGAAGGATCTGGAGAGGAAGTTTTATAAAGAACAGAGAAGGTCCCTGGATTTGTTCAGCCTGGAGAAGAGAAGGCTGAGGGTAGACCTCATTGTGGCCCTCAACATATTCACGAGATGTAACGAAGGAGCAGGTACAGAATTCTTTACTCCCAAGATCAGTGACAAGACTCGAGCAAAAGGCATAAAGCTGAGTCAGGGAAGGCTATGTTAGATACCAGGAAAAGGTTTTTCACCCAGAGGGTGGTATAATACTGTAACAGGCTCCCCAGGGAAGTGGTCAATGCACAAGCTTGCCAGAGGTCAAGAAGTGTTTGAATGATACTCTCAGGCACATGGTATGATTCTTGTGGTGTCCTGCACATGGCCAGGAGTTTGATTTGATGATTATGATGGGTCCCTTCCAACTCAGTATGTTCTATGATTTTATGGTATATTGATGCTGAAGTGCTCTTTTCAGTGTGACTGAGGCCTTATCCACTTCAGCATCATATCCAATGAAAGGTATAAAATGCCAGTCCAATTGACTGCAATCAGGCACATTAAAAGATGATCAGTGTCATCTTTTCTGGATGGTGGTCTCATTTACCAGAATACAAAACATCATGACCTCTTACTTACAGTGAAGAAAAAAATGAAATCTGTCAAAGTTAGCCACATGTCTTTTAAATGATAAAATGATGACATTAACAGCGAAATTGCAGGTAGTGGGGTAAATATTTTATGCATTTCAATTTCAGCTTTCAAACACTAAGTCACACTAGCTCTGATAGTTTCAGCTGAGAATAATAATGAGTATGAGATGCTCCTTTTTGCAGTGCATGAATTCACTTCCCTTCTCTGCACTCACTGCAAGGGACTCGGCACAAGAAGAAAGTTTTTCAGAGGGAGAACAGTTAACCTTCAGTAACTGCCTTGACATCTTTCGGAAAGTAGCAATGTCTCCACTGAGGCTACACTGCTCCACAACTGAATTGGTCTACACAGTCCCTCAATACACAGTCATTAACTTGGCTTTTTGTAACCTGAGTGTTTTGGAAACAGGAAAATATCATCCTTGCTTTACTTCATGGAATCATAGAATGGTTTGAGTTGGAAGGGACCTTAACGATCACCTAGTTCCAATGCCCCCATCATGGACAGGGATGCCACCCACCAGACCAAGCTGCTCAAAGCCCCAGCTGACCTGCCTTTGATCACCAGTTTTTTGAAAAGAAGTGTTTGCAAAACTTTTATTTTAAAAGAAGAATTAAACCTAAGTTTTAAAGAGAGATTAAATAAATACATTTGGACAACCAAGAATATATGCTTAGGTGTTTTACTTATAAATTAATATTTAATATTTTTATGCCCAAATTCAGACATACAAAGATTTTTTTAGTTTGAATATTTTTCAGAAATTATGTTCAGCAATAAACCTCTTCCATAGTTTCTTATTTCTTACTTAGCTGTATCTTTTTATTTGTATGTTTTGAACATGAAATCAAAATAACAGCAACAATGTATAGACAAAAAGACCATTGAACCATAGATCAAGTTGTTATTAAGAATATTTACCAATTTATATTCTGCAAGCAAAAGTTTTTTTCTTATGTTGACCATGACATGGATTGTATTCTTGTATATCCATTTGTTTTGTTTTATGCTCCTAGTGTATTCATTTTAAAAATAATATAAAGAAAAACACTGCTGCTTAGAAACTTCAAATATTCCCTTTTTAAAGTCAATGTTAATAGTTTGTATTGTAAGTTCAGTGTATACTGACTGGTAAGTTATGAGAAAGTAATTAATTTCCTCTTTCTTGGATTAATTTCTCAGAAATACATTTTATGGGTTATTGTATCTACTACTCACCTAGGAAGAAGGAATTTGTCTAAATTATATTCATCTAGAGAGATTTCATTAGAAAGGCAATTTATTGTCTTATATATGGAAGAGTTAATTTTTCAGTAACTAACATTTAAGTAGAATTTATTTTCCTTGATGTGTATAGAACAATCTTAGTAAACTTCTGTAGTTTAAATGTAGCCCATGTAGAGTGATTCTAGCTTGTATCTCTCTAATGAGTACCCAGTGATATAACCTGCTCATGCTGTGCAGTTATGCTTTGAAATTTTTGCATATTTTGTGTGAAACAACAGGCTAGACAGTTCACTGATATTGTAGTAGGAAGACATTCATTTTCTTCTAGCAAAAGAAAGTGTCTCAATGGTGTTTGACTGCTAATAAAATCAACCTGTTATTAGTAACTAGTAGGACTATATGAACATTAACAGAAGTAGGGATTTATGGTTATTATTTATACTACCTATTTTATTTAAAAGTTTCTTTTTTTCTTTTTCTATATATACCTGAAATTGCTTCTTGGGAAAAAAAAAATGCAGATGAGTGTATATATAATTTTTTCATGAGTTAAAAGCCATGGATTGATTTAAATAGTATCTTTTGTGTTGCTTAGAACTTAAAATTGGTCAAACTCAACGTTCATTTTCTAATCCTTCTTGGAAACAGATTTAAGCAGTAAGATTCTAAAGTACAAGACAGAAGACACAGAATTTTCCTTCTCACTACTATGTCATATTAATATTTGGAATTTTTTGAAAAGTCTTTTGCATTCCTGGTTTCTGCATTTTGATGGATTTGTAAGTAATTAGTGTGAATAGAATTGAGACTTTCAGCGGAAGAAGAAAGGTATGGAAGATTGCTGCATCGTGAAAAAAAGTATTTTCAAAATAGCAAAGTGAGAATGGTTGCAAAAAGCAAGGAAATGCTTATTTAGGGCTCGTGTTAAACCTGGATGCTGTCATAATATGGTATCTATATTGAAGAACAGGAAAAGACAATAGTTCCTCATTATACAGCAGTATGCATCTTCTATATAAGTGTAATTACTGTATCTGTGGTATGTATAAACAAACCATTTCGCAAGTATCAAGAAGCTGGCAGAAATTTAATAGGCAAAGATGAATATTACTTCTTCCAAATTATTAATTTAGGTAAAATGAGTTGCTGGTTTGTTTGGTTTTTTTTCCTCAACTTCTCTGGAAGAAAAGAAGATCTTCAGTTAACTATGTGGTAGAAGGACAGGATTCAGTAGATTATCCTTGCTCAATACCACATTTTAACCCAAGGATCATGGGATAGATAACTGTGGAATTTCATATTCCCCAGGACAGATTCAGTGACTATGTTTTCACCAAAAACATTTGTGGCTGTTTGAAAAGGGCTTTCGGAGGGGGGAAGGGAGTGTAAGGAAACCAACTTACCTGTTTGTAAAACTCAGTTTCCCCTAAAAAGCCGCAGGCGGGGGGAAAGCTGAGATCGGGGCAGCCCTCTCCCAGATGGGTGGCAGCAGCTCCCCATTCCCGGGCTGAGCTGGGGTGGGGGCAGAGCAGAGCCGGGGCAGCAGCAGTGGCTCCTCGCCCCTGGGTCCCCGGGAGCTGTGGGCCGGCGGTGCTAGCGGCGGGGCGGCGTGTGGGATGCACAGTCATCCCCTCGGTCCCTGGCACAGGCGCAGCAGCCCCAGGCCAGCCTCGGCCGAGAACCTGAGCACGGCCACTGCTTTTGGACAGTAACGGAGGGGCCAACCCTGGCACCGTGTTGGCGTCAGGGCGTCCCCAAGATGCTGCAGTCATGAAAATAAAGATGGTGGGCGGGACTGTAACTCATGGGGTTTTTGGCAGGAAAACACTGGAAAACAAGGCAGGGCTTGGCCCCACTAACCAATGGAGAGACGGTTTGGCCCGGAAGAAGCCAGCGAGATCCACGCGAGAGCTGAAGAACTTAAAAGGCGAGATGACAGCCCTCCCTTCGCTCTTCTGCGGCTAGTGCTCCGAGGGGAAACACACACTCCTGTCCTCCATGCTTGCAGGCCCCACGGCGTGATTTCACCCATTTCTCTTGGCCAGCAAGTAAGCCCTCGGGGGGGTGGTGGGAGGGGGGCATTTTC
>VXBA01003162.1:155694-176232 GCA_013399895.1 Serilophus lunatus
TCCGGTCCTGCAGAAACATACATTGAATTCTTACCTTTCAAAAATCTCCTCCTAGAAGGAAAAAATGCGTATCATATGCTTTATGAAAAAGTAAGCACTTAGAGTTTTGATCCTTTTTATTGCAGTGGAAAAGAAAGATGTTTACTCTGAACAAAGAGGAAAAATAATTATTAAGTCTTTAAGAGAAAATGAAACACCTACTGGGAATTAAAATAAACTCAGTTGAAAGGCTTCCTCTGTGAAGCTGTTGCATCTCCTCCCAAGAGGCTGAAATCATCTTATTTGGCTTCCAGAAGGTACCACACAGAATTATTTTTCCCTAAGTCCCTAAGAGAAAAATCTGCATTAATCAGAAATGATTTAATGTTGAATTTTTCATACCCTCAATGATAAAAGCTATAACAATTTCCCTGTTGGCTAGAAAAATATGCAACTATCATTTCTGCATGGCTCCAAAATATGTGCCTGTGTGTGTGTGTGTGTGTGTGTGTGTGTGTGTGTGTGTGTGTTATGTACACTGAACAAAAGCCTACAAAAAACTATAAGTTAAGATTTTTAAAGGCTTTTGCCTTTTATGTTTTAATTATTGCAAAACCTAAAGTGACATTTTAACATCACCCACTCTAACTCAGCAAATCAAGAAAATTTCTACTTAAAATAATTACAAAATGTGGAAAAAACCTGGCATAGTTTTCTGAGGCAATACAGTGAAAAAACTGTTGAGTATCCTGGATGCTCTGCTCTAATGTCATCTAGCAATTACATGGTTTTCACCTTTTCTAAGATTTGAGAATGCTACTTTGCTTTCAAACATAAAGCCATAGAGAGGGATATTCTACAGGCCTTTCCTCTGACTCTCTCTTTGATGATGCCCTGAATAGTATGGGTCATGACTATAGACATCTAATCCTACATGTCTTTCTATATTAACAACCCAGTCTGGAGAGATAAGGGCTGAATAATATTTATGAGTTAAGAAAAAATGCTTATTCACATCTAAAGGTACAAAGAGGCTTGATATTCTCTTTTTCTTTCCACAAAAAACAGTATTGGTTTTATTTCACAGCATGCAGTAAATACTCATGTTAAGATATAATTAAAACCTCAATATCCTCACTTCCTCTCCTTCTCAAAAGTTGTGACTAGAAAGCCTCTCAGGAAAATTTGCCCACTCATGATGATGATGCATTCCATGTAAACTAAATGAGTAACACAAAAGTATTTCATTTATGAGACTGTTACTCACTATAGGTAGAATTGTTGCAAAAAATAATGCAATTTTTGTGTCTGTCTTAGCAAGTTTACAAGCTGTTTGTCTAATTTGGTGTTTCCCTCTGATTTGTTACCAGTGATGCTTATACTCTTCAACATCAATTAAACTTGCTACAATTGTCATTTTTCAGCAGTTGCCAGTTTGGTTTAGTTAAATTGTCAACTAAACCTCATTTCTTATAATCAAAGAACAAGTGAATGGAGTTTTCTGTGGACAGCAGCTTGTTCCATTTAGAGTTCAAAATCAAACAGACTAAATGCACTATTTTTTTCCCCTCTCAAATTTAGTTGCTGTCTCAGACAGTTTCCAGAATACACTGTAATGTCACTTACCAGTCTATAGAATATTACAAAGCAATTAATTGAATTTTTGCTCAGAGATATTTCATTCTTATTGTGTCATAAATTACATGGAAATTTTTCTGCTTACCTTATTGGATACATCTAACTTAAATACAGTATTTTCACAGTAGAATCTATGTGCATAATTACTTCTTTCTTTCTTTCTTTCTTTCTTTCTTTCTTTCTTTCTTTCTTTCTTTCTTTCTTTCTTTCTTTCTTTCTTTCTTTCTTTCTTTCTTTCTTTCTTTCTTTCTTTCTTTCTTTCTTTCTTTCTTTCTTTTTCTTTCTTTCTTTTTCTCAGATTTAGGACTACTGTTCTTAATAAGCTCATTTGCTAGGCTAATTCCAGAAAAAAAAAATAATGGACTATTGGAACTTTACATCTGAAGTAACATGCAAGCAAAATATTTTTTGATGAAATTTGCCAAGGTTAATAGAAAAACATACTCTGTGTGTTAAATATTAAGGAAAAGATGAAATCAATTTATTCCCCCAAAATCTTGTATATATATGTGTGTGTTTATGCATGTACATATTTTGAAAACAACTGGAAAATATCTGAAGGTTAGTCAATACTCACAGGAAGGATATTATTTTTGTATCACTGTATTACTCTGTGTGATTGATTAATCTGCTTTTGCTGTTTTTCTTGGAGAAGAACAAATGTGTCCAGAAACGTGAAATTTAAGAATGATTTCTTACATGCACATGCTCAACTACTAGCTATATTGTTTGGAACTACAGTCAGATTGCTTATCTATTCTCTTGCAAAGTCTTTACTATTTTAACTACATCACTCATAAATTGACAAATTCTCTGTCAACAAGGATTTGGAAGATTTCTACTCCTTAGAACCACACAATAATTTGGATTGTAAAGGACCTCCAGTGATCATCTACTCCATCCTCCTGTTTTATTTTACATTGAAAAGACATAGTCTTGAGTCATAACCGACTAATATTCTGTCAATTTTAATATGAGACACCTATAGAATATACAAATAGACGAAAAATATAGTCTTAAATTTGCGTGTGAAATGTTTACATTTTAAGTAGAAGTGTTGAGGAGAAGCAAAGGGTGTTGCATTTAGACACCTAAAATGCTAATCTGTGTAAGTATCCTTGAGGGACCCTATTCATGAATCAGTACTGTAGTCTGACACATACTGTAGAACCGTACACAATAAAATTATGCCTGGCCTCAGGGCTTTTTAAGCTGTGTATTACTCTACATACAAAAGGTAAAACAGAAATACATGAAACTTTAATAATAAATATAACCAATCCCTTCACACATCATCAAACTAATGGT
The DNA here is from genome assembly GCA_013399895.1 of Serilophus lunatus. Taxonomy (NCBI): domain Eukaryota; kingdom Metazoa; phylum Chordata; class Aves; order Passeriformes; family Eurylaimidae; genus Serilophus; species Serilophus lunatus. Next base: position 158,620 of record VXBA01003162.1, read on the forward strand.
TATCATAGGATTTATAGAAATCCACAGCAAAGTGGTGATGAAAAGAAAGTTTTTAAAGAGGATGGATGGTAGAGAAGCTTGTAAATATTTACTTGGAGCTTCTGTGATGGGTTGACCTCCGGCTGCCAGATCCCACTCAGCTGCTGTCTCTCTGTCCCACCTCAGGCAGAACAGGGAGAAGATAAGATGCAAAAGTTCCTGGCTTGAGATAAAGATAAGGAGATCACTGCCCACTTGTGGACCACACGCCTCAAGTACCATCATGTACAACAGACACAACTTGAGGAAAATTCACACAATCAGTAAAGAGTAAGTTGAAACAAAGACAAAACCTAAACCATCTTACCTCACCAAGTCCATTTTCTTCACAGGCTCAGCTTTTCCACAGCATTCCTAGCTCTTCTACCTACTCCCCTCCAGCAGCAAGGGTGAATGGGAAATGGAGCTGCAGTAAATCACTCACAGCTTCTCTCTCCCCACCCTTTCTCTTTGCACTTTTCCCTGCTCCAGTGTGGTGCCTTCCCAAGGGCTGCATCTTCCTTCAGGGCATGTCCACCTGCTGTGATGTAGGGAATGGATACCTAGATAGATGGATATTTAGAACACCTTCACCACCAGGATCTCTCCCTGCTGGGGTTGCAGAGACATCCCTGTCAGGAACTTGGAGCCCCTCCTCCCTCTCTCCCCTGGAAACCTGCAGGGCTGTTTCTAACACCATTCCCCTCACTCAGTCCTGGATGTCTGGCAGATTTTGGCCTCCCTTACTCATCCATGGCCTGTAGTGAGGCTATTTGAGCTGGCTGGTACCTACTGTGTCTCCCTCCACACAAGAACTGCTCCTGCTACCCTCCTGCTCCCAGTATTAAAACCTTGCAAAATAAACCAAATACAATTTTTCGGATATGCAAGAATATAATAGCAAAGGCATGAAGATTTAAAAAATAAATTAAAAAAACCCCAAACCCACAAAAACATTCAAGATAAAAACAAACAAACAAACAAAAACAAACAAAAAACCCCAAAATTTAACCTATCTAGAGGTCGAATATTGGCTTCCTAGGATAAATAGCATTCAAAATCAGGCTTTTCATAAAAAAATAGAGATGAAGAATAGAAAAAATAAAGACAAGCTGTTTATTTGAGTGCACCGCGGAACAGCAATACAGTGAAAGAGGACAGAGAGAGGGATGAAAAGTCTAAATCTGAGTGACAAAACAGTCTTGCAATGTTCTAAATAGATTAGGAGAGAAAGATTGAAATTGTCAAGGAAATCAGATGCCAAACAAGATTCTCAATAAGCTATCCCCATGTATTTGAAAAGGTCATATCTTATAAATTATGCAGAAAAACTTACCAAACATTAATCACAGTTCAGCTCTAAGGTCCCTGAGTGCATACGCGTAACTGAGAATCAGTCTGATGAAAATCTCTTTAGTAACTGGAAGCAGGAGGGGAGCTGTTTAACCTGTTAGGTATCCAGCAGAGATGGCTAGTTACCCCTAAAGACATGTGAAGGCAGAGGGAATCCAGGCAAGGATAATTACGTTAACATATTAGCTGTCTTTATGAGGCAGATATATAATGGAAGGAAGAAAGATTAATACCATTGACATTCACCTAAGACCCAAAAAAGGAGCTGATGTAACAGTGAAATGGGAGATTCACAGCAGCAGGGGCGTGGAAGTCAGTTTAGGACATATTTGCAAGAACTTTGCCTCCTTATTTTACTGACAAAATAAAATCAAGATTAAGAAGAAATGAGTGTGGCTGCCAGCATTTACTTGTTAATTAATCGAAGTTCAAACCCCTGATTTAAAAATCAAGATTTTGTATACCTTTTTGTTCAGGATATAGAAAAAAGTTGACAAATAAACCATCACAAATGATGACCTGAATTATCTTCTGTCTTAATCACTTTATCCCCGAAGACTTTCTACTTCCAATTTTGAAGAGAGGTTATTTATTGACTTTCATATCTAGTTGTTTTGTAAAATAATGTTTTGCATGCCATGTTGCATTATTACTCTTACCTTCCCAGATTTTTTGATTCTCCCTATGTTATTTATTTGAATGTGATTCAGTTTTTCTTTTGAAGGATACAATACCACTTCTAGTGAGTCTTTTCACCACAGTATTTATCTGTGTTCTCTAACCAGGAGTTGGCTTTAGATGATTTTTGTGGGTCCCTTCCAACTCAGAACATTCTATGATTCTATAAATACTGAATTACAAAAATCAGTCACTGTTACTGAATTGGCCTCAAACATCAGCATTTAGAATCACGTTCTTTGTGCCAGTGAGGAAAAAAATAATAGATTACATTATCTCTTGTGAGATCTCTTGTGATCTTCCTCTAGTTTAAATAAGAGAAGTGAACTCTACTATTTCTGTTTTATGTCCTAAACTCAAAGCATCTCTGACCACTTTTGCATATTATTGTCATAGTCCATTTTTGGTCAGGGAGACTAATATGTTAAAATTTCTTTTTTTCTCATCTAGGTCTGGATTTTCCCTTGAAGAAGATCCTTCAAGATTCAAACTTGCTTTTTAAAGGAATGATTGTACAGTAGTATCTACAAACCTGTGGTTAATAAAAATTTCAACTTCCCTGAACTCCTTCAAGTCAGTAACCTTGGTCTCAAAGCATGTTTAGATGTTTACCTCGAAAGAACATAAGCACCTTACATAATTTACAAGCCAATAGCATTCCTCTACCCCCATGAATGCTACATGTGACACTTAAGCTAGCTTGGAGATCCAGCCTCTTGAAGGATTTTTAAGTGCTCATCTTACTTATTTCAAATGAAGAGAGATTACTTTAGGTAGCCTAAGATATCTAGCTGACTTTCTGTCATAAATTTCTGACTCAGGTTAGGAAAGGTCTTTTGGACTTCATTCTTCTTATGATGCTCCATTTGCTCCACATTAAAAATCTCTTTTCAGCTCATTTAGTTACAGGTTTTGTCTGTTGCTGATCTTCATGTGACCAAGATGGAAGATGGTTTTGATGTGCTTCAATGGAATATGCCATAAATATTTATATCAACAGATGTGGCTAATGTATGGTCTACACATCAGCCAGATTTTTTCTTGACTTCTTTGCCCACCATTGTATACTTATAAGGCCTTGGAACTACTTTAGTGTTCCTTAGCAACAGGGTCAGGTCTTCAGGTACAGTGGTAGTTATAACTGTGAAGAAATTGAAGGTTTACAATTTGCTTCAGCTTCTCTGAACAAGGCAGGCTGTTGTATGTACAGACTCTCTTTGGCTAAGTTTATATTTAAAAAATTGGTAGAGTTTCTGTTTTGTGTCTTACATATTTAAAGAGTGGTTTTGCTTGAAGTTAGAGACTTTAATTTGCTAGTTCAAAATTTTTTTAAACTAGATTACATCCTTATTTGACAAGGGAAGCTTTAAAGAAATTAATGAGAATGTGAACTTCCTTTTTGTCCCTATCTTCACTTTGCAAGGAAACACACTTTATAAAATGAACCAAAAGGTAAACTGAGAAAACACCTGGACATCCCTTGGGACAGAAAGAGTTCAATAATAGAATAAGATGAACTACATATTTTTAGAAAAACATTGGACTATGAACAATAAAGCAGATTCATCTGTCTGATCTCTGTCTCCTCCCATATGCCTCAGAAACTTCATGACTATTTCTGCCCTGCTGTCATCCCAAAGGTACTGAACTGAAGCACTTGCATAAGTATTTTGCCAAGTTGATCTAGCTGTTAGATGAACAGTCATTTGTCTTAGGAAATCATCTGCTTTTACACAAGGTGAAAACGAAGTATATATTCTCATTTGATGAAGCAATGTCAGGAGAACTCCTCATTTTTAATATTCTAGATAATTAACACGTGCCATATGTCTGTATTCTTCCCTGTCAGCCACAAGAATTTAGAGATCAATTCACCTGAATATTTAAATATACAAGAAAATATAATTAAAGCCCCTTGGCTAAACCAAATCTTTAAAACCCATGAAATCCTTCTCCTAACTGTACAATCTTGACATATGTAGATATTCAATTTGAAGCAACTGCTTTGCAACAAGATCACACAGTTGTACTTCTGAGAATATATTCTTATTCTGTAATTACCTGTGGTTTTCTGTGTAACTTTCTTCTTTCCAAATTTAATAATTTTATTTTTAATGCTGTAATAACTCTGTTAGCATAGTGCTGTAGTATTTTTTCAAATTTTTTTATTCAAAGAAAAAATAAGGCTCATTTAATGTTCTCAAGACACACCACAAAGGATAGAACTGTCATTTCTGTGGCACTTGGTGGACCACAGAAAGTCACTAGGACTTTTATTTCTCTCAGAAATCACATAGAATCATAGAATAGTTTGAGTTGGAAGGGACATGCACTTCAGGTTTAGTATGAATTACAAGATACCAAGTCTAATATCAAATACCACTACTTCACCACAATCACAGAATCATAGAATGGTTTGGGTTGGAAGGGACCTTAAAGATCATCTATTTCCAAACACATTCCATGGACAGGGACAATGTTACCTAGATCTGATTGCTTAGATTTCCATTCAGCCTGGCCTTGAACACTTCGAGGGATAAGGTATTCACAACTTCTCTGGGCAGCCTGTTCTAATGCCTCACCACCTTCACAGTAAAGCACTTCTTCCTAATATCTGACTGAAACCTACTCTGCTTTAGTTTGAATCTATTTCCCCTTGTCCTGTCATTACATGCCCTTGTAAAAAGTCCCTCTCCAGCTTTCTGGTAGGCTCCCTTCAGTTAAAGGGCCAAAATTAGGTCACCCCAAAGCCTTCCCTTTTTCAGGCTGAACAATTCCAAGTCTTTCAGCCTGTCCTCAGAGGAGAGGTGCTCCATTTCCCTAATCATCTTGATGGCCCTCCTCTGGACTTGCTCTAACAGGTCAATGTCCTTCCTGTGCTAAGAATCACAGAACTGGATGCAGTACTCCAGCTGGTGTAATGAGTTTAAAGTTCTCCATTTTTTCTGAGGGGAGGGGGAATGTTTGGGGTGTTTGTTCATTCGTATATTTAAAACCATATTTTTATTTAAGAAGCCTGAAAATAGCCGAAGCCCTATCCTCCCAGAGGCCCAAGCCATTCCCTCCCCACATACCGTTGCTTGTGCCGGGACCAGAAGTGCGACGGGTGCAGGACCATCCCCACTGCTCTCCTGGGCTCCTGCACGGGGGATGAAGGGTGCTGCATTCCCTCCGCCATGTGCTGCCATGGAGGTGAGTGGCAGCGGTTCTCCCCTGCAGGCAGCCCCCACGGCGCCCACTAGCCCACAGTGAGTCCCTGTGCTGGCAGCCAGTGCCCAGCAGTGCTGGTGGGCAGGGGCTGTGGCGGCAGCTCTCTCAGCAGCCCGACAGACACACCAGGGTGGTGGGGTGGGGTGGGGAAGCACTGCCCCGCAGCGGCTGTGGCCGGTGTGCAGCCAGCGCCACTGCTCTGCGTGGACTCATGGCAGTGGACACAGCCCACAGGTGGTGCCCTCAGGCATCTGTGGAGCTGGCGGGACGGTGGCAGTGGCACCTTTCCTCTCAGCAGGAGCACCATCTTGCTTAGGGTGCTAAAATCTCAGAGGGAGGCAGTGCTGAGCGCAGCCATCCAATGAGAGGATGACATGCCCGAGAAGAGGATCCCAAAATCACATGGGATTTGCAGAACATAAAAGCCAGAAACCTAGCAATTTGGCCCCTTTTCCCCAGCTTGTCGAGGTCATGAGAATATCAGCTGCTGCCCCTTCTGGTCCCTCCCAGTTCCCTGGCCCTGAGACACCATCGGAGCTTGGACAGTGACAGCAGGAGACCACCCAGCAGCAACACAAGAGGTATCTCTCCCCTTGAGTTTTCCTAGGGGGTGCTTTTCACTGTTTATTCTTTTTCAGAGGCTCCGAGACCAGGAAATACCATCTCCGAGGCAGCTTTCCCTTCTTTTCCCTACTTCTCAGCCCACCAGCCTAGTTTGGAGGAGCATTTTGTTATTTGGCATTTTTTTAATTATTGCATAATATTGTCGAGCCGGTTGTTCATGTATTTGGTTAGTGCCTAGTGGGGTTCCATTGTTCATAGAGCCTATAGAAAATAAAACTGCTGTTGTTTGCTTCTATTAAATCTTTCATCGCTGTTGCACCCCCTAGCATCCAAACCAGGACAGTTGGGATCACACCAGAGAGGAATAGAGGTGCAGAATCACTTCTCTTAACCTGTTGGCCACACTGGTTTTGATGCTTCTTCTGAGATTAATGAAGGAATATCTTCATTAAAAGAAACTATCAGCCCCAGAGCTAGAGCTCCTCAATACTCAAAGATTCAAATGAGCAGATTACGTGGTTCTCTTTATGGTAAAAACTCTGAAAAGGAGTACATGAGAGTTCCGAGCTAAAAAGGTTGAAAAAAATCTAAAAAGTCTGTTCAGCTGAGTAGTGAAATGACAGGTTTAACATGGAGGTCAAACTTTGATCGTGTACGTACTACATGTAAACTGAAGTCTGCAACTATCAGCAAGGCCAAGAAAGTTTTGAGGAACACATAGTAACATTCCTGAGAAATGAAAAAGTGGAACTGTAGCACCACTGAAATATTTTTTGAGGTCTTTGACAGAAATAAATGCAGTAAGGTGTCTTGAGCTTTTAAAGTATCTATTCCTAAACATCTAATCTGGAGGAAAAATGCTTGCAGAAATGTACTTTGCATTTGTAGCTATGAAGAACTGGTCTTTAGAAGGTCACAAATTCTTGTGAAAAATTAATTCCTTGTCTTACTATGTAACAGGGAATGCCCTTGTCAGAAATAAGCCATGGTAATAGGGATTTCTAGAAGACTTCACTTACTTATAGGAAAAACACATTCTTTTATGGGGATGTTTAGAGAAGTCCTCATAGATCTTCAACACTTCATAGAAATTAATTTTAACTTCAGAATTAGAAATAGATTTTGTCTTTTTGAATTTTGGGACAGATCATAAAAGAATTACTGAACAGAACACAGAATCACAGAACAAAAGTGGGAAAACTTGCATCTACAGCCATGAATGAATACAATGAAGAACAACAAAGACAGCTCTGAGATGGAAAAATTATATTGTCAAAAGGGAAAGACATTATGAGTCTAAGGAGGAAGAAATACTGTATGGCAGAAGAAAATAATGTGAGGAATAGTGAAAGTTTTAAAAGACCTTCAGTTTACCCAGCAGGAAATCTCTTTTCACCAGAAGGGCAATGCAGAACCAAGACAGTCTACCTAGACAGGCGGTGGATTCTCTGCCCTCAGTGATTTTTAAGACTCACTTAAATAAAGACATCTCTGAATTGATGCAGTGTTGGTGTAGTGATTTTTGGAGTTGGAGAATGAACTTAATGACCTCCAAAATTTGCATTATACTCCTACTTTTATAACTTTAGGGGAAAAAAAGCAGATGGAGTATTTGAAAAGACAGCAGATATTAAAAACTGTAGAGTAATGAATGATAAAATAATTTTGTGGGGAGAGAGGTGAGATGTTGCAAATTCTAAGATTAGTAGGTTACACCAGAAATTCAATATTTGTCTTCTCATTTCCTAACTCTTCACCAAAATTAAATTACCCTGATTCTATGGGTGCCTAAAATCCTTTAGCTCTTTTAAAAAAATAGATAAAAACAGCTTGTAAAGTCCATTTAACAAATGCACTAAGAACAATAAAAATATTCTGGGAAAAAAATTCTGAAGAGCATAAAATATTCTTGGGTAGCTGAATTTATATAAATTCAACCCCACCAGATGCTTAAGTACACAATATAACAACAAGAATATGCACAGTCAACAGTTTCTCTGTGCTGTAGGACTGATGTTTGTAACAAAAACTTAAGTTTGGAAAGCCTTTAATTCTTATTTAATATCCCCCTTACAATCTGGATTGGACCATTACAGTGGCTCTTCTTTTGGAGGAAAATGAACACAGTAGGGTTTGCTGCTCTTGAGTGTGAGGGAACAGGCTGATATTTACACTGTCGACCAGCTGGACAGAAAGTTCTTTGCAAGAACAATATTTGAAAATATTCTGATTCAGTCCTTTGTAAAGTGGATGTTACATTATAGGGAGTTGGCTATTCTGCAAAACCTTGAAATAAACGCCAAATTGTGCTAATGTATTATTAATGGGTGGGGAAAAAAATTATTATATGGTACTCCTGGAAGCACTAGAGACCAAACACTAAAATTAATCAATGTTACACCTTTTTACAACTTTATATGGGTAGTAATAACATTGCAATTGCATAATAAAATCTTACTTAGAAAAAAGAAATAAAATTAACCACAATTATTTCTGAAGATTAATTCCACTCTAAATTAAATTGGACAGACAATAATATTTTTTTCCAATTTTTATGAACCTTATTTTAAGGAATATGTTGTAAACTTAAGGATGGCATTCAAGTATTATTAAGTTTACATTTTAATTAAATATTTGAGCATTTTGTAAACTAAATTCTAACCACCAAGTCACTGATCTAGACTGATTCATCCAGACTATTATTATTACATCGCTTTGAACAGGTATTTGTAACAAAACTTCTACTCTTGGTTTTGGAATACAGTAAATTTTTCATAGTACTCTCTGTTGTATAGTTTTCCTCATACAAATAATTATATATTTATCCTTAAGTATTTCAAACTGCTGAAATGTTTATATACAGTGTCTATAGACTTTATCATCTGAGAACGAAATTGAATAACTTCAGATCCATGAACATTGTAAGCACTTGTCCTCTTTAGGGCCAGGCACGAATCATATAACAAAGCAATAGAAATATCAAATACCACATTCACTAACAGAGTATAGCAAAGCACACTGATGATTAAATAGATAGAGATATAGTAAAATATGAAGCAGAAGCCACCAAAATAGAGATAAATCATAATTATCTATTATGAAATTAAGAGGTGTTGTTAGCTTGCAACTGATAACATTTCCTTGTGTGAAAGAAACAGAACATAATTTCCCAATCTTTTATCTTCTTTTAAACTACATTCTCTAAGATAAATCAGTAGGAAAAAAAAAAAAAAACAAAAAAAAACCAAAAAAAACCAAACACACAAAAAAACCACAAAGAAGAAGGATTAGAGATTTAGCAAATATGACCTGTGACAGATTAAGCATGTCCATAAATGTGTGAAATATTGCTTTAAAGAATACGGTAGTACTTTACTCCACAATGCATATCCCTGTATATGTACATATACTAAGATACTACAGAAAGCTCAAGGACAGGAAAATACCACAGTGAGTTTTCTCTGGAGGATTTTCAGAACAGATCAGACAAATATCTGTAAAGTATATTCTAGTTCATCATAAGATTTTTGACAGCCTTGAAGATTAAATAGGAAGTAAAACATATTTTGATGAACAAAAGATGATTCAATTCTAAGCATTTTTACTACTATTCAGATATTTAGATTTGTAGTAGATTATTTTTTAATATAGTTACTATATCTGATTCATCAATCAAGTGAGGCCTTAAAGGCTACTAGTTTAAAGATAGTTGCATCTAGGCTTTTGAAAAAAAATTCATAAATCAGTAATTAAAAGTATAACATTGCAAAATAACTGATACCTATATTAAGGTTGTTCAACATTCTCTTGAAAGCTGAGGAAGGGAGGTTGCATGTGTTTGTGTGAGACTGAGATTTCATTACCCTGTGTTTGTACTTTCTGATAAAGTTGTGAACAAACCAATATCCTAACTATCTTCATGCTTGGTCTTTTTTTGTGCTACAGACTGTTTTTATGTGTTCTGAAAAGGGCACTAGTCAGTGTGATTGTTCATATTTTTCTTCTCATTTTATGCAACTAAAGAATGCTAGTCATTAAGCTCAGTTTTCAAGTGGCATACTTGAGATTGTGACTTCTACAAATTAGATGGGGATATTGGATATGAAATGAACAGAGTGAAAGTTTGAGAGCCATTCATTTTAAAGAAGAATTTTTAAAGTCCCATGGATGACTTACCTTATAAACATCTTCCTCAGACTTGAACTTTTACTAAAATATATTTTTTTTTTAGTATTGACGCTGGTAGTAGACAACATATAAATGGAAAACACTTTCTCTTCATTGTACCATTCATTTTACAAGTGCTTAAGTTATGCTCTAATAATCACTTCTTCATGTGTTGAATAACACTATGACTCCAAATTACAAACCAGTGTAAAACTATACTATTCACACTATGATATTTGACTCTTCTGTCATTAAATCTCTATGGGACAGTTGTTTTCATATGCATATGATGAATTATACTATTATAAGGAATTAAGACTAAAAGCTGAACATAAAAAGCTGTTTATACATTCAATTGTGAATGCAGTATGTACAAACACAGTTTTAAACAATACACAATTCTATAATTCTATGTACACTTAGTTTAGTTATGTTGAAACTGCAAGTTCTCTTTTCTTAATGACAGAATTAATTTTATGACCACTATTAAGTGGCATTGGAATGTGGCAGAAAGAATTCAAATTTTCAAATACTTGTAATATCTATAAATATAGAGTAAATATATAAATATGTAAATATCATACACACAACTAGGATCTTCATTTTTACTTCACGTTTGAAACCTCCTTTAGGAAATGAATAGTAGGTATTCATTGGAGCCTTGATTGAGAATGAAACTGCTTTAAAATACTTACAGTAAAAAGTAAGCAATACCTGGAATGCAGGGGGTGGAAAAAAGAAAAAAAAAAAAGCAGCTGCAGAGCTTGCTCCGGTTTGTGTGTAACACATAACCAGAAGCACCTGCCTTTTACAGAAAAACAATTTATCCTAGACAGTCTTCAACATATACCAGATTTCATGCTAAGTCTAGAAAACAAAAATGTTGCATCTTTTTAATATTAAGCCATTGTCTTATTAAAGTGATTTATAATTTTAAATACCAGGTATTTCCTTCAAATTGAGTAATACTTGTATGATAAGCCAAATGTATAAGTCTGCAGAACCTGTCTTCCTCTTTAGTCAGCAGGGACTAGCTAGACGGGTAAATGCTACATAACCCTGAATAGATATGAATGAATTTTAACCTAAATGAGATGCTCAGTCTTTTGAAGAATTTTTTCTCATCATGTCCTACATATTTAGAAACATCTAATATAGAACATTTTGGTAATAATATTTCTGTTAGCAGAAAGAAAATCTGTCTCAAACCTTATGAAGTTTAGCATTATGTCAGATTACTGCAATTTTGCAAATCAACTCAATAATTTTCAACCCTACTTTTCTTCAACTGTAGAAACAGAACACAACACAAAGTGGTCTTGACAAGAAAATGACCTAAACTATATTGTCCACACAGAACTATAAGAAAACACACAACCAAAACATGCCTTTTTCACAGTCTTTTATAAGTAGAAGTTACTTCTAGTAGCAGGCACATATAAATTTCATAAAAAAAAAAAAAATAAAAGTGAAAAAGCATCTTCTGGAAGTGTACTTTTAAAAGATTTTTATGAAGTTCAGGCACTAGTCCATCATAACAATTATTGCCTGATCAGTTTGTTTTTTAAAACAAAGGAAAAGAACTTAAATATTTGACAATATTTGTGTTTTGGTGATGCCTTAAAATTTCTTATATACTTCATATTTCTAGATTTAGCATAGCTGCATGGTTTCTCACACTCAAAATGGTGCAAAACATCCTCACAGTCTGTGAAATGTTGTTTAATGTTCTTTTCAGAAAAAACAGATTCTAGAAAGGACATCATGTTTGGGACATGAAACTAGAGGGAAATATCAAGATGGTTTAGATAGTTTAGATGATGGATTGGTGTTAGATAGGTTAAGTTAGGTAAAAGTTTGGACTTTATGATCTCTACGGTCTTTTCCAACCATGTTAATTCTGTGTAATTCTCTGTATATGCGATAGACAAAGCAAGATAGAATACCCAGAACCCCCTGAAGAATCTCCAAGGGGCAGGCCTGGGGGAGGGGACAAGGGACAAACAGTTTTTTGATTCGATGCATCCATTGGTTATGACAATTGTTTAATATTGTAAAGGGGTACTAATGCTATGTGGAGGGTGCCTACATACATTGTGTTCCTGGAAGCTTCCACTGAAGACCAGCTCTGTACTTTATCCTTGTCAGGAAAGTTTTTTCTCTTTTAGGCATTAGTGGGATATGGAAAGATATTGTGTAAAACAGAAATTACAAAAATTTTACATGAGACTATAATTACTCTTCCAAATAATTGTATCTACACTAAGCATATATTTTCATTGGGTAATCATTGGACTTCAATCTACCAACACGTCTGGAATTACTCAGAACTTTCTAGGGTAGTTCCAGACTCCTTATGAGATTAGGCTCTTCCGTAATCAACAGACAAATCACTATGCAGTATTATCTGAGATGAGAGACTGTCAATTCATCCTCTTAAATAACATCTTCTACCAGTAAAATACAGCTTTACAGCTTGGGTTTCTGATTCGAAATTGATTTGCTCAGTGCAAAAGGTTAAATGGACATCTTTTAAACAGGAAAGGAACACTGATGTCTCGCAGAGGGATTATTTCCCTTTTCTTTGGGTTTGTTGTCCTCTCAGAAAACAGGGCTACTGTCTTGACTTTGATTCTGCTGTGTGATGTCCCTGAAAATCTCTATGAAGCTCTGTTGCCTTTCTTAGCATACGGGATTGTTTGCTTTGAGAACAATCTGCTCAAGGGTGTTCTTAAATTTATTGTGAGTGAATGTCCCCAGTTCAGCTACTCTGCTCTCAAGAGGTAGAATGTTCTCTGAGGAATACAAATGGTCTCTATCATATGTAGATGTACATGATCTTTTCAGAAAAGGTCTCAGAAATTGAATTAATAATATCCACTTTATTTTGCTGAAGTTTTTTCTCCATTTCTTCATTCAGAGTAAAGAAAACAGAGAGCTTTTGAGAATGATTTTCTGTCTGGATGAATTTGCATGCTGGTATATAGTGAATTGAGATCTACAATCTAGATATCATTTAACTGTATCACCAAAAAAAATGTACAGTAATATATATTATACATTTTCTAATGGAAATTAGAAATCTAATTACATAGATTGCTTGTGCACCTAGCACACTCATTCAAACTAATTAATATATGTAGGAGATTGCTTGTGCACCTAGCATACTCATTCAAACTAATTAATATATGTAGGATGGATTGGCCACATGATCTATTGTTTTTGTACATCAAATATGGCTTGCGAACAATATTCACAATTAAACATTCTTTTTACTATCTCTGAGTCTATTTATTGTTGTTTGAATTGCAAATATTATTTTTCAGTTTTTTATAATTGACATCATTAACTTTCTTCAGCATTAATTTGCTTTTATGCCAATAAGATAGAACTATGATTGAAAAAATTTATCTCTTCAGTTTTAACTATGACATCTGCTAGTATTTTAACTCATAGCTTGGCAAATCTGCATCCATGTATTGCCAAAAAGCATAAATGAATTCTTGGATTTGGGACCTTATGGGCCAAATGAAGTCCCCCATCCCATTGCTCCACACTTTGTTTTTCATTTGTTGAAGGTCCCAAATGCTATTTTGTCATTATCCAATGGATATTTAGTTCTAGCCTGTTCACAGCAGTCAGCAGAGAACTCATAATATTGTAGCATCTCACTTACTCCGGAGAGGAACGATGGGTTGCCTGATAGCAATTTTCATTGAAGATGATATCAGGCTTATCCAAGCCTCTTTGTCAAGGTCAATTCTCAATTAATAACAAAGGGGAGAATCAGTCAGCAGAAAAATATTTTCCTGCACTGGATGCAAAACACCGTTTTTTTGTTAAATCATATAAACAGGTAATTAAAATGTATTGAAGAGAATTTACAGAAGGCAAATGACTGACAAGTTATGGCTATTATGATCATCTCCTTTTTTAACGTGATTTATTATCTCTCAAGGAAGACTGTGTCATAACTAGAGAAAGCAGTTTCCGTCTGTGGTAGAAAGTCTCTAACAAGAAGAACATATTAAAACATCAGTCTGACTATTGCTTCCTAGAAAAATTTATTTCGAGTAAAATAAGGGTATTTGTAGGGTTTAGACTACCTTAGAATGATTTAGTGAAGCTTTATGGTGAGAAGTAATAAAAAGACAGATAAATTTGTTATCCTGCTCTACTGTGAAATTTATGACGAAATGAGAAATAAAAGAAACTTAGAAATGGTATATTCTTCTTTTTGCATGAAAAGACTCCTAGAAATTAACCACTGAATGTTTTCTTTTACTAGCAAAGCAGTCTTCATTAAAATGAGATTTAACAGTATATATGAAAGCGAGCACATGCCTGGCTAACAGTTTATACTCCAACATTTGGAAAAAAGCTTCACTAGATGTTACTGTTCTTCCCATCACTGTGTTCACAGAGCTGATTTGTCTCTCCATCACTGAAGCCTGGTTCAAGAATCAAACGAAGTACTAGTTGAACTGGTTGTATCTACACTATATATATTCTAGTCAAGTCTGAAATGTATCTCGTAAGTCAAACTGAACCCTTTTTTTTAAAAAAAATGCCATATTGATTTCTGCATTATAACAGTCATGAATCAAGCCAAAATATCAGGTATCAATCTCAATTTACTAGCTGAGAGGTGATGAGGAACAAATGAAATTCCTCTCAATTGTAAGTGATCTTATGAGGCTTATTCCCTTCCAGTACAAAATCAAACAGAATATTGACAAAACACAGTATAAGTGAGGTCATTTGAGTTTGTGGTGAAAAAGAGCAGGAATACACACGCTGTGGCTACAGGTGGCAGAGACTTGTGAAAAGTGTTACCACTCCATTTCAATGTAAATTCCAATAGGTAATAATTTTTCATTTATTGGTAATATTAATAGAAAAATCTCTGCCTTTGTGCAGAACATGAATATTACAGCTGCAGAACAATTTGCTTTGAGCTACACCTGGAGTTGAACAAGATTAACCGAGGAAGGTACAACTAGTTAAGAAGAAATAAATGCAGATTAAGAGGCTTTTTGGGTCCAAGGTTTAATTAACACTCAAAGATATTCCTTGAAGAGATAAAGCAATTGGATAAACATTAGACCATGAGAAATGGACAACTTCAAACGAAACCAAACAAACAAACAAAAAAAAGGAAAAAATTTTATTAGACTTCATTTTTTTCCCGTGTAATTTTAGTTTTGTAAGTGTGAACATGTGGCTGGCTTGTACATAATGTCCAAGCCCACTTCTAAAGAAAAATGAAATTTATTGATTATTTAATTTTTTGCCCTTTCAAGAAGTTTTTTGAAAACTGAGTTGCCATTCTTGCTTTGACAGTGGAAAAAAAACATACAATTTTTTGATTATAGTTCTATTCATGATAGCATCTGCTTAAAGTTAAATGAGAGGAAACTTACATAAAAAATAAACTATCGGTCAAGTCTGGTAGCATAAGTTCTTAGCTTTTTCACTTTCTGTAGCATAACTTTGATGGTATCCTTTTTGAACACTGCCATTTTATCCATGACATCTAAACTGAGTGCTTCCTGGGATGGGTTTTTGGTTCGTTTGGGGCTTTTTTCTTTTTTTTTTTGTATCAATAGCCCTTACTCAGAGCAATTTTCTTTCTGGTAGAGGTAAGCATGCGCATAAATGCAAAGCAGTCAAAATATCATTCCTACTAGTACCATTAGCAATTTCCAGGTTATTTTTAATTAAAGATGTGTTTCTCCATGAAGAGAAATTTAAGGCTTCTTTTTAATGTTTTGTTTGGTTTTGGTTTTGTTTTTTTTTTCAAATTGTAGCAGACACCAGTTGATTGTTCACCTGATGGTGTTTCACACATTTCTGGTATATTGTCCTATATACATCTGTTTTTTCAAACTTTTCTCCAACACCATATGTGAGTTTTCACCTGAATACATATGTAAACAAACTCAAGCAAATACATTGTAGCACAATAAAAACAGTGGAATGCAAATCTTCTCAAGTTACCTTTACAATTATGAGAAAACAGAATTTTATGTCACGTATTATTAAATGCATATAAAAATATTTCCTTGGCTTGTGCAAAACAAGAAAGCTCAATCCATTTGAATTAGAATGTCAAATTACAGCAGAAGACAGCTGACTAGAAAAGAGAGGTTAATTTTCTGCCCTCCTTCACAGAAGAGGATGGTTTTGTTTTCTGTTATATTTAAATAAAGAAAAAAGAAGCTAGAAGCTTACCTTTATCTCTAGCAGCAGGAGAAGTTTTTGGAATACAGACAAAAATGTTAAGAATTATGGAAATGATAATAAAATACATTACATACTTCTAAATAAGGAAGTATACTTCTAACAGAAGAAATACCTGCTCATAAGACACTCATATACACATTCGACTTGTTCTTATATTTTAAATTAATATCTCAGGGTATTGTTCATAAATATGTGAGTGACAACAGTTTATGTTCGTATACAAAATTTATTTCAATTGAAAGTTTCGCATTTTTGGTTTGCAGTTCTTAGTCCATTTGGTGTGGGAAATGCAGGGGAGATTTCCTGTCTGAGTTTGCTGCTGATGTAGCTGAACCTCTGAATGATCCTCACTTACAATAAAAAGACTAAACCTATACTGTGAGTGGAAACACATTTAGATATTGCAGTACATGAAAATGCTATCCTTATAAAACTGTAAAAAATGTTTCAAGTTATGTCCAAATTACAATAAAGGTAGTAGATGTGCATCGAACCTGCCAATCTCTGGACATAGAAGAATAAAATCTAATCCATCATTAGATTTGTAGAGTTTGTATTTTCAAGAAGCTAATACAAAATTTTAGGGTTTTTTATTATCCTATCTACTTGATAGCAGATAAAGATAATTTAAAGTAATCCAGTACAAGTAGAACAGTCCAGGTCCTCTATATACAGATGCAGAGCTGTTGCAACTAGGTGATATTTAAGGTCCCTTCCAAACCAAACCATTCTACGATTCAATGACATGCATCAAATTTCTGCATGTTTTCTCACAAGACTTAGGATTGTTTTGTATTCATGTTGAAAAATCTGAATTCTATGGTATTCTAGCTCAATTGCTTTTTAAGTATTAGCTTTGCTATCCTATATAACAAAAACCTTTTTATTTTTCACTGGAAATATTTTTTCTTCAATATAAACAGAAACTATTCCTCTGCTGGGGAAGAGTTCTTAAGGTTAGTAGGAGTTTATTAATTACTATTAATTAATTATTATTAATTTTTCCAATTTAGTCTTCTCTGAGGGTTTTTTAAAGAAATAGTGCTTTCTTATTCACAGCATTTAATTTTACATTAGAACATGACTTTTTTTTTTTTTTTAATATGGTACTTATTGAAAGAAGGGTATTTTTCCTGGATAACTGTTCAACAACGATTGAAATACAGTGGTTATATTATGCATAGGAACTTCACACATTGTGTGAGTTTACTGTCAACCATTCTAATACCATAATAATGCCAGAAGAATGATTTATTTTGCCTGGAGCTCCTGGGGGATCTGGAGAACACAGTTTTCCCTTAATTACTTCTGAGTTGCATCCTTCTATCTTACATGTATATGTATCTATGCATATATACTTATATATATATATATATA
>VXBA01003163.1:0-35646 GCA_013399895.1 Serilophus lunatus
CATTGGTCTGTTCGGTGCCGTTCTGCCCCCGTCTGCATCTCAACTCCGCCTCTGGCCCCCTCACCCCCCTCCCCAAGAGGAAACAAAAGAAAACACGTGAGCCAAAAAGGAGCAGGGGGGGGAAAGAAGAAATCTGTTTGTTTAAACCTGAGTCAAAACAGGGAAAGTTTTTCTCAGTCTCAGCTAACCCAAGACAGCCTTATACCTATTGTTTTCAGCTATATAGCCTGTATATTTATATTTTTTGATGAGTTAGTATTATCATGAAAGTGTCAAAAGATAAGCAGGGCCTCTGCTTCCATATTTTCAGAGTTGCATAATTTGGAACTCAATGTAATTTTGACAGTAGAGTCCTTTAATTGGCATAATATATACTTAACCAACTGGAGTTAGTTTTTATTTTGTTGCCTTTCTGGTTTTTTACAACTATAATCTAAGATTCAGCTTTCATTTAGAAAGACAAAGTAAAGCTTAAAGTCTTCATATCTTTGAAATTAATGGACAATATAATTTTTCAATTTAATTAATCTAGACTTTTTCTAGCAGTGTGAGGTAAAGGAGGACAAATTCTCAGATGACATGCATTGACATAAATTGAGTAAAGCCAGTGCTTTCAGATAAAACAACTACAGAGGTATAAAAAAACCTAAAGAATCTTTATAGATGTTACCTATACGGACATGGTCACATACACAAATGAAACTAATAATTCTAAAATATATAAATCTCTGTAGTGTGC
The DNA here is from genome assembly GCA_013399895.1 of Serilophus lunatus. Lineage (NCBI taxonomy): Eukaryota > Metazoa > Chordata > Aves > Passeriformes > Eurylaimidae > Serilophus > Serilophus lunatus. The sequence continues at coordinate 740 of VXBA01003163.1, forward strand.
ACTCCATTTTTGTGAGGAGGACTACATAACTAGAGGAAAAATTAACAAGCATCTTTCTTGTCTCACATGCTAATCATCTTAGCTCAGATTCCTTCAGAATGTGTGAGCTTGCTCTCATCCCTTTATCAAAAGAATACTATAGAGCAAATCTCCCCTGATTTTGCCTGAGAGAATTGGTAAGATTTCAAACTGTAAGCAGACAAGACAATCAAGATAAATTTAGAGTCACCATTCTGAGAATTCTTAACCCAACCCAGGAGACTCCCAAGCCCTAAAACCGGGACAGCCCAAATACCAGTTAATAAAATGTTCTGTAAATGTGTGCACTTTTAAAGCCCTATATTTGACTATCTCTTAGAGTTAAGATATTTATTTGTAGGAAAGTTTTATGTGAATACACTTTCGCCCCTGCTCACATAGGAACAAGGATATTTGCTACTCATATTATCCACCACTAACCTTTTTGCTTTATATGTTTCAGAAATCCAAGCTGAATTAACAATAAATGCTGGATGCAAAGAAAAGCCAGCAATTAAAACAAACAGGTTAAAGAGAATTATCGCATTAAAAACTGTTTGAGCAGAATATTTGGTAAAATCTTACAGACAGTAGAAGAATCCACAATGCCAGTCAACTTGCAACTAGAAAAGAGTTTCCATGAGCTTCCTGATCTTCATTTAATTGGTCATATTTTATTACTGGGTTTCAGATGTATCCTTAATAGGTACCATGGCAACACTAAGGAGATGCGACCTCTCCAAAATCCTTGTCTGGATTGGATCACCACCTGCTTTCATCTTTCTTCTTTCTCATCTGAAAACTGAGTACAGCAAGATAAAGAGCTCCTACCAACAAAGCAAGTTCTGTCTCTTCTACTGCTTCCTGTGATATTAACATGCCTTAGCTAAAGAGGAGAGCTCGCTCTCTTCTTTCATTACATCTGTTGTCTCTATAAATACAGACTTGGACAAGTTAGACCATAGATCTGTTATGGGTTAGATAAGGAGTTTGTTTTTTAAAACTCTTTTTGCTGTTCCTGGGAGGGTTGAAGCAGGGTGAAATGGCTGGAACCCCATTCCAGTCAGTGGTGAGGCGGCCCGCCGAGAGTCAGCGAGGACGGAATGACATGCTGGTGCCTGTGTTGGGCAACCGCCATTCTCCTGCAGCCCCCTCCCCCCTCGTTGAGGTGATGGCGATGGTGGAACGGCAGTGCTCATCCCTGTGCCTTGCCGGGCATGCTGGGGCTGGAGAAGATGACGGGAGCCACATGAAGCCAGGGCTGCCCCCACCCATTGCCCTGCAACCCTGCGGGAAGTGGAGCACAGCAGGGAGCCTGGGAGCTGTGCTGCCAGAACCCGCCCCACATTGCGGCTGCTGCGGGCTGGGGCTGGGGTGGGACAGCGTGCTGGGGCTCGGCGGTCGTGTTCATGCCACTGCCGCTGTTCCTTGGCCACCCCCCACACTCCCGCCAGCAGCGACCTGATGGGCATGGAACGCAGTGGGTGAAGATGGTCTGCCCCTTCTGCAGAATCTCCGCCCCATGCCACACAGGTGCTGTTACTCCCCACCTGCTCTGTGCCACCACAGCGGGTGCAGCACGCCCCAGAGTGCACGTGGGGCATCCCCAGCTGCGGCAGCATGGAGCACTGGGGGCACGGGTGGAGCGGGGCCACGACCCGTTCCCCTGCAACCCTGCCATGAGCAGAGCACAGTGGGAGCTTCACGGCAGTGGCAACAGTGCACAGGCAGCCGGTGGCCCTCAGTGCTGGCAGGGTGGCAGTGGCAGACTCTCCTCCCGCTGAGTGCAGCCACGAGACATTTTGGCAGGAATGCCATGTTGCCTCGTGATGAAATCTCAGAGAGGGCACGGCAACCAGTGCTGCCATTCAACGGAGAGGCAGCACACACAGGAAGAGGACCTCAAGAAAACCTGAGAATGGGCAGCCCATAAAAGCAGGAAGCATGGAAGTTCTTTCTCTTTTCAGCTTCCTTTGGCGCTGAGAGAGGAACGGCTTTCCTTTTGGCTCCCTTGTCATGCAGCGTCACTGCAGCTCAGGCAGTGTGAGCAGGGAACCACCCAGAAGCAATAGGAGTCATGGTATTTCTCTCCCTTTGGGTCCCCCCCAGGGTTGCTTTCACTGTTGATTGTTTTTCAGCAGACCTAGAATGGGACCAGTGCCATCCATGGGACAGCCTTCCTTCCTTTCCTTGCTCCACAGCCCAGCAGCCAGCCTGGAGGAGCAGTTTGTTATTTTCTTTTTTTTGTGAATTATTGTCTAGTCATTCTTTATGTAACTGGTTTATGCTTATACACCTCATATAGTCCCTAGTAAACAAACGGTTCTGTTGTCTTTTCTATTAAGTCTCTCATTGTTGGTAGCACCCCCTAGTGTCCAAACCAGGACAAGATCAAAAGACCGACTTGACCTTTAGTCTCTTCAGCAACTTCTAGTTTACCTGACTGACCAGACCAAAATCAACAGTTTTGAAGCAGTCAAAGAGTGGGACAGTACTTCATCTGTTATATATTATGTAAACAAGTAGCTGGGGCAGTAGGAAAATGTAAACTAAACAGAATCTTTCAGATTGCAATTTTTTTTGAAAGGGTGTCCTTGAAATTATCTTCCACACAGGAAATACATTTTTTTTCTTTAATGAAGCCAGTGATAGGAATTGTTTACTACCTACTAATAAATCTTTTTCATGTATAATACTTGACATGGAAAGTGTTGCCGCAAATAACACTTAATTAATTGCATGATATTAACAGAAGCATTAAGTTGATCTAGTTAAATTAGAATGCTGTCTCATTGTTTAAATTAACTTTGGTAAGAACCTGGGCAAAATGTCAAGGTTAACTACCTAACTTTAACACATGCAGCCATGTTCATTATCCCTAGTATTCTGTTCATTCTGGTATGGATCTGTAACATCAAACATATCCATAAAATTAAGGAGAATTATTGCTATTCAGTACATTGAGTCAGGGGTGAACATGCACAGGATGTAAAGAAACACAGTTTTCAGGCTTAGACCCTTGGAATCAGTGGAATGAGTTATTCATATGCTCTTTTTAGATTTGGGCCTTATTTTAGTTGGGTAACTTTGATTTAGCTGAGCACCTATGCTAAATAGTCTAATTTTGCAAAGGTGGTTAAAGAGCATACGGCAGAATAGGGGAAATTCAAATTATTGCTGGTATTTCATTCATTTCATTCTATGTAAAATTGTCTTTCAATTATGTCTTATCTACCATTTTAAGATATATGCAGCATTGTTTTCTACTCCTTATAAGCATCCTTTCTCACTATACCTGTTAGGTATAAATGCCATACATTTGCACCAAAGAACCCCACCCAAACCCCTGAGAATTAAAACATATATTCCCAAATTTGGTACTAACTACTGCAGTAGGAATGGAATTGACATTTTATTAATATTGGAATGCATACTTCTAAATACCTAATGATTTGTAATAGCTACTTCCACTCCTACAGTAAAACACTAAGGACCGGCCTAGCCTGCCTACCATTATGGAATTGATTTGCATTGGTAGTCACAAAATTAAGTTTTAAATAGAAGAAAAGTGGAAAATACTTCAATTATTAAGCGTTGTGGCTTAGATGAAGGAGGGGAGGAGGGTTTTGGCTTTTAAAACATTTTTTCCATTTTTCCTGAGGTGGAGGGGGAAGCAGGTGAGGACAGCCAGACCACCGTCCCCAGGGCCAGGCCCACCCGTGCCAGGCGGCCTGGGCCTTGCCTGGACACGGAGTGCACCCAGGGCCCTGCGGGGCTGGGGCTGGCCCAGCTCGACCCACACTTGGGTGTGGAGTGCCCCCGGGGCCCTGTGGAGCTGGTCCCATCCCGCTGCCTTGCCGGGTGGAGATGGGAGCCACTCCCAGACACTTCCCTGCTCCCCGCTGGGAGCATATGCTGTGAGGCCAGGGCCAAAAGCGGTGGTGGGGCAGCACCGCCACCCTGCTAGGCACAGTGCAGCTCCACCGGGCCCAGGCTGGGGCCAGGGGCAGCGGTGGTGCGGCAGTGGATGCTCCAGCTGCTCCCTCCATGGTCGGCGCTGCCAGCTCCTGGGCCTCTCCTGGGGTCCCCACAGTGCTGGCAGCAGGTGCGCTGGCGGTGGCAGCCCCTCTCGCAGCAGCCGCGGTGGGCCCTACTGTGGCGGCTGGTGCGTGGGGCAGGGCTGATCTCTGCCATGTGGAGTGGACCCGCGGCAGCAGGCACGGCCCCACAAGCAGTGCCGCTGGCACTCCCAGGTCAGGCCCCCCGTGCCTGCTGAGAGCCTTTTTAGCAGGAACCCCCATATTGTCTTGTGGTGAAATCTCAGAGAGGGGGCGACGCCCAGAGACGCCATCCAATGGAGAGGTGGCACGTCCAGGAAGGGTGCCCCAAGAAAAACCGGGAATGGGAACTCCAAAAAAGCCAGATGAATGGAAGCTCTGCCTCTTTCTGTTCCCTTCAGTGCTGGAGAGAGACATGGCTCCTTGTAATGTTTTTGGTGGCACCCCCTAGTGTCCAAACCAGGGCATTAAGGAAGGAAACTGCTTTTTTCAGGCACATCAGTTGCTCTTGTCCATGCAGATTTCAAAAAAGAGGCAAAAAAAATCTCACTACGCTACATGGAAATATAAAACTAGCTTTCATTCTGTCCCCTCTTACTCTGGGAAATTGTTAATTATATGTTGATGAAGAATTCAAGTGAAACCATTCTCCTTTTGGTCTACTACATACAACAGTTACTCCTCACTGTAACCCTCAGACTAGTGTGTAAATTAGAAGGAAAAGAATACAGAAGTTAAAGCACAGTTCTGGGGAAGATAAAGGCCACACAGTGTTATTTATTTCCACACTACTTTTTTGCAGATGGGAATTTTGTGACTAGGTATATTGGAGTAGACCCTAATCTTGGCCTTCTGGATCCCAGGTGAGACCTCTTAAAATTCTGGCTATGGGCTATTCTGGTCCTTCCCATTAATTTCAAATATTGTATAAGATTCTGGGATTTATGACCTGGCATTTTCTAGCCTTACATTAGTTCACAGATAATTCCCTACTCAAAACAAAATACATCAATGAAAGTGGGATGCTAAGGCTGTTAGAACACTTTGCCTTTCTTACAAAAACTCAGTACTGTTCATACTCTCATGTATTCGTCTGATCATATAATATCTGTCTTCCTGGTATCAACCACATCAGGGGTTCGTTTGGCTCTGGCCTGGTTGGCATGCTGCCAGAAAACGAGAGCTTTAAAAGTAGGTGGATCTTTGGCAAAGGAACAAGAATTCCAGTATTTGACAACAGAAACACATTTAGTCCACAGGTCAAAAGTTCGGATGTAAAGAAAGAAAGGCATCCAAGAGATTTCTGCATCTTTAAAAGGTTTAAATAGCTTATTCTTTAAGATGTTGTTCAAGAAAAAAATATGGTTGCAGCAGCAAGGGAAAGAATATTGTAATATGAGGGAGAGCTGTCAGAGAGACTTCACCCAGCAGAGACCAGAGGACTCCTCATTTTAACAGTGAGCATGCAGAGACAGACTTGAGGGAAAGAGAAACTAGGCCTTTTCCTAGGGACCCAGGCTAGACTGTATAGCAATTGCTGTGATTTAGAAAGGCACCAATTTACTGTGTTGAAAGTAAGACTAGAAAAAAGGATTCACCCTGAAGGAACATGGCATTGGAGAAAGATATGGGTTTATAAGCCTATTTTATTTCCAACTCACTTTGTGTATTCTCTACACTTTAAGAAGTTTGCTTTTCTACTTAATATTTGATCTTAGTGACTAGAAACCTCACTTTCAAAAAGGTGAGGGAAATCTAGCTCAAAGCTCTGGTCTCCTAGAGGATCATAGCAGTAACACCTTTTTTTACTTCAAAAACCCCTCTATAGACCAATACTATTTATCCCCAAAGAATCTGAACCACTACAGACTGGTGCTTCCATTCTGCTTATTACTGTGAAAACTTCTTTAAATTACAAGGCTTTTGCTTTATTACAAAATATTGAGTTAAACCTAATAATAAAATAAAACCCCACACATTATATTTGACCCTGAATTCTAAGATTATTTCGGAAATAGAACATATTTAGTGGGTCACTATATATTTATCTTCATGTATATGCTATTTATTGGGTAAGAAAAAAATTAAGAAATAAAGAAAATAGCTTTTTCTACCATAGATATTACATGTCTTTAAATCAGAAAAAGCCAGAAACAGGCTAAAATTAAACTCTTGATCTTTGCTTCAAATCACTTGCATATAGTGGTTCACACTGAAACACAGTAGTAATAATATTCAAATCGGCACACTTAACTGATATGAACAGCAATCTGTAAACAGGTTCACAATGCGTAAACCAAGAATGCCAATTGATTATAAGCTAATGTATGTATAACCCTTTCCATGATACTATTTTGCCTAATATCCAATCTAAGCCTCCCTGGCAAAATTTGAGGCCATTTCCTCTTGTTCTGTCACCTGGGAGAAGAGGCCAACCCCCGCCTCACTGCAGCCTCCTTCCTAGTATTCGTATAGAGTGATAAGGTCTCCCTTCAGCCTCCCTTTCTCAAGGCTGAACAACTCAAACTCCCACATCTGCTCCTTGTATGACTTGCGCTCCAGATCCTTTATCAGCTTTTTGTTGCCCTTCTCTGACTTGCTACAGCACCTCAATGTCTACCTTGTGAGACGCCCAGGACCCGAGGTGTGGTCTCACCAGTGCTGGCTGCGTACAGGAGAGTGTTCACTGCCGTGGTCTTGCTGGCCATTCTATTTTTGACTGAAGCACAGAACCCGGCACTTGGCCTTGTTAAACCTCCTACCACTGGCCTCAATCCGTGAGTCCAGCCTGTACAGATCCTCCAGCAGATCAACACTCATTTTCAACTTGGTGGTGTTTGCAAATTTACTGAGGGTGCACTCGATCTCCTCATCTAGATTGCTAGTAAAGATATTAAACAGGATAAAGCCCCAGTACTGAGCCCTGGGAAATATCACTTCTGACTGGCTGTCAGCTGGATTTAACTCCATTCACTATCACACTCTGACTCACCCATACAGTTTTTAACCCAGTGAATCACTGAAAACTCTTATCTTCAGGATGAAGCTACCTACTCAGATTTACAGGAGACACCCAGATTACTGTACTGTCTTAACAACCTGGAATTCTGCATCAGGGAGTGTTACAGACTATTGGTACGAAACACCAAAGCTACAAGAAGGAAGTTGTCCTCCAGTATTTACATAGCTGTTTTGAAATTGCCAGGCCAAGGACATTATCCAGGACAGGTGCAAATGTGCATGGTCCTACATTTTATTTATGAAGAGAAGCACTGAGAGGAGCATCTCTCTTCTACTATGCTATGGACAGAGAAACAGTACTTTACTGTCCCATCTTTCACCACACACTGGCCCATGGAAAAATCACATCATGTACTAAGAAACTGGAAGATGACAAAGGAAATCACAGTGTTCAAGGTAAAAAAAAAATAATCCTACAGGTTTCAGACAAGTGTAACAGTACCTCTCAGATTTTGTTCTTGCACATAAAATTTTCACCAAATCAATTGAAAATGGAGAGTTTTAGGCATTGATTTAAACTGGAATAAATCCCTACAAATACATTGTTTGAAATTGGAATATGGCTCTTCAGTTAAATTCAGTGAGCTACTGAGTTCAGCTTAGTCAATATTTTATTTATTTTGATTTAAATACCTGCAGGCACCTCTCCAGCATGTTCAGCACCTAATATACTATTAAAAGTACATTTTGAAGTTAATCAACATAAACTAATCGATTCAAGAGGAACTTGCCCAGCAGCCTATTGAAAATTCCTTTTTTCTTGTTGTATTTCAGAAGGTAACCTTAGCTTGTCTGAGAGTTTGCAGCAGGTAAGAAACTCAGTGAAACCAACTCTAAGACATGTGTCAGTAGCAATTTAATTCGAGTTAATTAGAAAGTTGAAAGCCAAAATGGTCTCAACTGATCTACTTAGACTTGTGTATTATGCTTCTGAGGGCAAATGTATCCAAAATAGGATAATTTTCCGACTTTGCTACTGAGATACAAGCGGCTTTTAGATAATGTGCAGCCAACTAATGAATAGTTGTACTTATCAGAGAATTTAATTTGGCTCTAGTGATATCATTCCAACTAAACAGATAATTTGCTTTACATATGAGCTTGATATTGTAAAATGCTACAGCTACTAGTGCATGAATATATTACTAGGAAACACAGGGTTTGTAATTACCCGTCTTAATTATGTCTCTATAATCAAAGTGAATGCATAAGTTAAAAGAATGAATTAAAAACCTGCAGTTCATCTCTTGGCTTATTAATAATACAATACAAGCACTTGTTTTAATGTGCTCATGTTCTACTCCTAAATTTTTCCTTATATAATATTATCTTAATATTAACCTAAATCCTAACAACATCTTGAAACACTAGGAAACAGGAAAAATAACCGCTTCCTTCTCAGTAGTCATAACAGGAGAGTTTTGCTATTGCCTTGTTTTCCATCAGACCTCACATGGGACAGTTCCTTCCTTGTAAGATTAGCTATATGAAGGTGAGAAAAAAGGATCTTCAAAACATTCATTTACTCAACAGTTGCTCCAAGTGGTAATTTCTCTCCTTGCACTCCAAACTGCCCTACATTGCCTCAATATCTTCTGCAGATTCCAGTGAAGGAAAGGTTTTCCCCACATTTTTTTCCTATTTTCCATTTATACTCAAATATCTGGAGACCTGGATGCCATTGATCTTATGCAGGTCTCCAAGCCCCTTCGGCAGCTGTGAAAGAGTTCCAGTCTACATAATAGAAATAATGGTCTGCAGGAAACAAACGTGTCCTGAGCACACCAAAATTATCAATCTCATTTCCATTGCCATATATTGTACTTTTAATTTTGCAGACTAAACAAAACAAGAGGCAATGTTTGGTTGTACACTCAGGGAGAACAGCAATACACAAATTGTTACTCGGACAATACAGTCAGGCTTCTCCAAAGGTCACTGGGGTAAATAACTAGTAACACTCCTCTTTGTGTGAACTGCCAGGGGAAGGCCAAGCCTCTTCACATGTTAAATATTTACATCAAATGCAAGTATAAAAGTATCCCAGTACAGCGACAGTTTTCTTCTTGAATTCTATTACACTTCATCTTCAACATGTGATCTTTAGCTTTTTCAATCAAAGTCTCTCTCAAAGCAGGATAAAAAGTGTATTTACTCTAGGGGCAAGCTCAACAACCAATAAACCATTCTAAGTAGACAATTCTTACAGAAAATAGTAAATACTGAGTTCCTAATGCTCTTATTGGACTCCTCCCTACATGACTGTCCCTACCATAATGTGGAACCCATTCCCATTGGCTTTGTGGCTCAAAAACATTTAGCGCGCTATTACTAATAAAACAAAGTCAAGTAACTCTCCCTAGAGTGAGTTAGACCTGAAGGGGAAAGTCATCTGTGGTCATTTCTCCTCCCAAGTTTTCTGCCGTAGTTTGTCTACTCTACCTGATGGACTTTTATTTTGTGCTATGGTTTAGTGATAGTGCTTACCTCTAGTATGTCAGTCTTTCAAGCTGCCAGTTTATTTTTTACTCTTTCCAAATTTTGCTTTGGGATGTATTATACAAAAGCCTTTTACTTAAAATGCGTTTGCTCTCATTATCCACTTTGACTTCTAATTCTTCTTTGTCAGTGGTCATAGGGTGTAACACCAGAGCTTCATCTAAAATATTTCTAGCTTAGCCTGGTTAGTTACATATATTTCTCACTTCTAATGAACTCTATTTCAGAGACTTTTGTGTTATTTCAAAAAGACCAACACAAAATGAAGTTCATTATTAATCTAATGTTGAGCTAGGAAAATGAAAGGTGTACTGATTAAGAAGGTTTACTGATTGAACTCTATAGAGCAGACTTCTTTGAAGGACTGAGCACTATGAGAGCAGGTTACACTGAAGCGCGAGGATATTAGTAGAAAATCTATGAACGTCTCTCCCATAATTTTTGAAAACACAGATTCAAGATCATCTGCGGGACACATTTAAGTTTTCAATGTTATCCTGAGGAATGAACTTCAGCAATTATGACTCAGACTCCTGGTACATGTTATAAATTCTTCAATTTATAGTTAATGTCACAATTCAAGTGTTTTAATAAAGAGCAGTGGAACCATAAAAATTGAACAATGGAACTAAACTGGGAGGTTTAGGGCTGGTGTCTTTTCTGAAGAAATATAGAAAGAAAATATACCACAGCTCAGAAATCTGTACAAACATGCGGTAAAAATTTGTTACGGAACTACTAGTATGTCATGAGAAGAGGTCTTCAGTAGGACTGAGTATTGAGTGAAAACCGGAGCAAAGTTTTTATCATAAGACTGCTAATAAAAAATTAAACAAAAAAGCGGCAGAGGCAAGTCCCTCTTTTACAATACCAGTAATTGTAAGTTATTAACCCTGAAATATGTTGACCGAAGTTTGAAAGTAATAAATTATTTTCCTAACTGGTATCTAGTTGCAAAATTTTTTTAAATAGGAGTATGCTATGAGGATGTTAAGGGGGACTTAGTGATTGGGTGATCTCATTATTGCCACACAAAGTTTTACAAACATGGTTGAAAGCAGTAGGAGATTGCCACCTTAGACAGTAAAGAACATTGCTGCTTGTCTTCAGAAAGTATAAGCGACTTCAATGCCTTTTTTAAGCCTTCACTCCATGTATCAAGGAGAGTATGACACTTTATTTAGCAAAATAACTCTAGAGAATGAAGCCAATTCTTAGGTATTCTCTTGAATTGTGTCATTTAATCTCATCTTTGGAGGACAGAAATATCAACAATAGGGCTGATATTATAATCACCATGATTTGTTGGGTTTTTTTACTGATTTAGCAAAATAACTTCAGTAGAACCATTGAGAAAACTGTGTTTGTTTGTTACAGCCATTGTGCAATATGATAGCAATATGCATAGTCAACTGCTATGATATAAGCAGGTAGTATGTCCTATATAAAGTTAGCCCTTGTCATGCAAGCAGATTTTACCCATGAAAGGTCAGCCATGAGATTCACCTAAAACCAGTAGTTAGCACAGAAACCAACCACAAGCATATAGCTTTCATTTAAAAGAAGCCTTCTGATGATTCCCTTGAGACATTGCCACCTTCCCTACCTTCTATCTGATTTCTTAACAGAGGAGGTTCTCATGATCTAGTTAAACCAATGAGAAAACAGGCAATGTCGCATTATGATAGGGACCTAAAAAGCCAAATTAAACCATGGGTCAACAAGTATGGATGAAGAAAGTTAACTTAGATCAGCTTGGCGCAACGAAGACTGTGTCTGGATAGCAATTTCCTGGCCTCTCCATGAAAGAACAAGGTTTTGTAAACCAGCTTCACAAATGCAGGACAGAAGTCGTACCGGGTCTAAACATTTTCTAAGTTTAGTATACAAGGTTTTCACTGGAAATCTTGACTACACTGATGCAATCAGCATAAGCCAGCCACAATGGGAGAGGATAAAATTTGCCAGTGCTTTCAAATCCCACTGAGCTGAAGGTAATATTAAAATGAGTGTCACAAAGCACCATTCACCACATGCCTTCAAATCTGAACTTCAATTCATAGAAAGAAGACATTAGAAACAACAGGGATGGGAGTCCAGAAAAACAAACAACAAAAAACCCAACACAACCCCAAAAGATAACCTGTAGTACATAAAGAGACAGTGGCTGAAAGAGTCGGATACTTGCTTTTGCTATTAGACAAGAGGACGTTAGAGTCTTCACTAAGAAGCTCAAATTCCTTTCCAAGTTGATGAGAACCTTTAGGCACCAAGAAGTCCCATCTATTATTTGTATCCTGGCAAAGGTTCAGAGCAGGGAATGCTGTTAAATAGCCATTATAACCTCCTAATCCCCAAACTGCCAAGCCTTTGGAAGGTCCTGTCTGCCCCAAATTGTGTTAGTTACAAAAAAGTAATTTCCAACAGAAATTTCCAATTATTCAAGAAAATCATGCTTAAGACCCTTTCTTCAAAAGAAGGATTTGGCTCTGTCAAAGGTGGAATCAAAATTTTGGGTTAAGTTGTTACAGAAGCTCTGTATAACATGAGAAGCATCTCTACATAACAGAAAGAAAAACATAAAAATCTTCAGCTATCCAGGTGTGTGAGTTAGAAAGAAGATTTGCATTTTACCTTTGGGAGCAGAGGGAAAATTTCAAGAAGTTGTTACTCTAAGCCTGACTAAACAAATTGGCTAAATCAAACAGAGTAGTGTTATATACGAAATACATCAGCATTTAATTGGTTTAAAATAAGCTTGTTCATGTGCAAAACCAAGGATGGCAGGTTCAAATCAGGAAGATATCATACACCTAAACTTCAAAAATCTAAATACAAAGAGCCACGTGCACACACACCAACAGCAGAAAATTCCAGCCATAAGGAGGCATAAATCTGTAAAAAGCAGGTTAATGAGACACATGGGAATGATAAATAGCAAATCACAGATGCTTATTTGATGAAGAATAAAAAAAGACCTAAGTTGAAAAAGACCAAAAGGAAGTGAAAACAATTTAAATGTTAAGAGAATGAAGAGCAAAGACAAAGTCATAACCTATGGGTAAAGAAGAAAAAAAAACGTAGAGAAGTTCTTCAGCTACAAACATGGGAAGGGATGAGAAAAGTTTTTTCATGCTACAATTCTCCATGTCAAAATATATCGGCTGAACTGTCCAAAAGAAGAGATGCACCAATAAAGAATGTTATGTAACTGAACACTGATAGGACAGCATATACCATATGTTGATACAGAACAAGAAAACGTAAAGGGATAATAATAAGAAAAAACAACAAGGAAGAGAATAAAATGTGACAAACCGAATTGTGAAGTGAAACAAAAGCAAAATGACAACGTAGTCAGTGACAAATTGACTAAAATAGGAACAAAGAGTTACCAGTGTGATTAACGATAATGACAAGTCCAAAGATATCTTCAAAGAAAAGTCATGATTAATAGAAGCAACTTAAGGGATATATAGCAATTGGTTAGCCATATTTATCTAAGATAAGCAAAGAAAGGGGCATAAAATATACAAGTCTCCACTGTTTACAAAGTCTCCACACAAAAAAGGGAAAGAATAGTTAGCTATGAATCTATCTAGAGAAGTTCTTCAACTAGGTCAACATATGAACAAACTGTATGAGTAAAGTTTCCCTCCAGTGTGGAAGAGGGATGGGAAATCCATTCCAATCTTTTTTAACATCTCCCCTGTACAGTCAAGTAAAGAGGTGGCAATTGCACCGCTGTGAAATATAAACAAGAAAAAAAAAATCAAGGATTTTTTTTAAGACAAACATCACCTCATAAAAATAGTTCCATCCTGCTTTATTTTTTCATTTGTTATTATTTAAATAAGCATCAGATCATGATTAGTCATGGAAAATGCTACTATGGGACACCTTGCAAAAAAGTCTTCTCAAGCCATTTAAGTTACTGTTCATTGACATACCTTTCTGATCACGCAGATCAGATTAGAATTCGGGATTGCGGCTTTTGTCGTTTTGTTTGGCTTTTTTTTCCATTTTGATTTTTTTCCTTTCCCTTCCCTCCACACTATAGTGTATCCTACTTTTCAATGGGACAAAGCCATGAACTGATTTAAATGACGAAGGTAAAAAAGAAAACAAAGAAATTTTACATGTAGTTTAGGATTTGCTTTCAATCTTACAAGAGAAGAAGGGAGAGGAGATTTTCTTAAACTAGAGAAGCAGTAAAGCTTCAGGACAAACCAAATCCATAGTTTCTGAAAAAATAAAAAAATTAACCTATAAGCACCCTAATACAATCAGGATATTAGAATATTTGTAACAAGAACTAATTTATTAAGAGATGGAGCAACTACCCATTTTGGTCAACTCGGACTTGTCAAAAAAACTTTATTTACGTAATTGATTTCAAAATTAAATTTCAGAAAGTAGAGAGAATTGGTTCAAAATACTTTTACTACTGCAGAATCCAGGATACAGATCAGATTCAGCACTGGGGAAGGCAGTGGAACATTTGACTCTGTTATATAGGAGATTATCTGTGTTGAACTCATAAAGGAAATTGTGCCTGGGATTAGCAATCATTCAAAGAAGATCTTTTTTCTTCTCTCCCTTTTCTAATATACTCTTACACTTTTTCCACAGAATAATCTGCTTTATTTCAAAGTTTAGTATGCTTTTTATTTGTAGTAGCTGAATTAAGGAAAAAACTAAAAAGCAAAAACCGAAACACCCTCAGTATTACAGTTAAATGGAACACTTCAATAAGGTTGTCTGTCAGTAATTTCTAAGATAGCTATACGTAAACAATTTTATTACTTGCAATAATTTATTATTTATTATGGTGTTGTATAGTCACCTGATCTATGTGAAATGCAATATAGAAGCCAGAATAGTCATTATTAGTATTTCTATTAATTTTAATTTGTTTGATATACTTATATGGTCTTTTATGTAGCATTATATTACTTATAATAATATGATAGTATTATACTTTTAGAGTAAAATACTATATATACTATTATTTGACTAGATTAAAAAAAATTCTGTGCAAATATAAACATATACAGAACAATTAGATGCAAGAGAGATTTTGTTACATGCATACAGGGTAACATATTCTGTTAAAACTTTGAAGTACCATTATGTTAAGCAAAATGGATTATGATGCAGAGATTCAAATGCATTTTCAATTGATTCACATTTCCAATTAAACTTATGGTCAGCAGGCACATAATGATATTATCCACAAAATTGTACCAGATATGATAATAGCACCCAACTGCATCTGTGCTGTAAAAAGTATAACAATTGTGCAATTTCACTGATTCTAATTATGTCCTATCCTTTTGAGAGTGGCAGGTGGCCAATGAAATGTGGATATAAAATCAGAATATAATCAGATAAAGGGAGATGAAGCCATTATTGGCTTTTAGTTATGTAAATTAAGAATTTTACTCAACAAGTTATTTAGTCATCCTGATGAGTGGAAATATTCACTTGAAAGACTAATTAAACAGTACTTAGGATGATTAGAACACCCCATTGTATTTTATACTCTTTGCAACAGAAACATCTTGAATTATATTAAGTTAGTGGTGAGAATGAATTTTGTTTATTTCTTTCACAGAAAATTACCAAAGAAAGCCTGATACAGACAAAAGCAATTGGCCCAATGTTGAACAAGTAGGAAATACTCTGTCTTCCAAATTGATTCTCTTTTACTCTGCTTTTCAGACTTGCTTTGGGTCAACATCTTGCGCACAGATGTACTCGACTACTAGAAACATTCTTTCAAATGAAGCACAAATGGAAGGCCTGATCATTTGCAGTCTCCTGAGATGCCACAGTACATCTGAATGGATAGGAATGTTTGCTCATGTCCTGCCAGGATTCTGCAGCTACTAGGCTAAGCAAATAGCAAACTTATTTCCTGCACAAACATTTAACTGAAGTACAAAATAAAGTGTGAGTTTTACTGTGCCAGTGACCATATCACATTTGCTTTCATAAAAGCATGGTTATTTCCTACAAACCATTACCTACTAAAAAGACAATTTTCACTTGGGTGTTGCCAAAGAGGAAAAAGCCTCTATTATGCAAATTTCCTAAAAGGTTGTGTCATTTAACTACATGAGCCACTTAAAATAGCATTTTTTGATTTATTTAGTGGATTAACATGTCATAAACCGTGACTTACACAGGTGTGTAATCTACAAGCAATCCATAAAACAAATAAAATTCATTAAGACATTTTGCATGACAGAACCCCAAAAGTATTTTGCTAGTTCATGTTCATTCCAAAGTGGAAGGAATTAAGTTTCTAACATAACTGCCTCTAACACTGATCTTTGTGGGAGATGAGAGGGATAGGTGACAACAGATAAGGAAAACAAGGCAACGAGCAGAGTGTTTTATTCTCCGAAGATGTAACAGAGTCTATTCAAGTTCACCATGCAAGTTTTCATTGATTTTTTAAACAAAGTGTTGAAAGACCATAAGTTGTAGCATTAAAAAAAAAAAAAGAAATCCTAATGAAGTACGACAATTTGTTACTACAAATTGCCTTGACTACTGCAAGTACAATTATCTCCTTCACATTTCCACTGACAAACACACACCTCAAAAAGAAAACATTAGTCTTCATCTCTAGAATATCATCATATTATGTTATTGTGCAATAATAAACACTACAATGACAAAATTTGGGGGTTTACCCTATTAGTTTCTGTCTTATCAGAATTGTTTGAATCATAGAAACATAGAATATCATGAGTTTTAAGGGAAACACAAGGTTCATTTAATCCAACTCCTGGCTCTGAACAGGAAAACCCCCAAAATAACACTGAATCAACACTACAAGAATTTTGTTTTCTTTTCTAATACTATGTTGTCCAGCTGTGTTTATGATCCCTTAGAACGGAATCATCAATTTGGTGGTGTCAGGGATCGGGACCCTCTGAAACCACAACTGCCAACAAAACATAATGGCCTTGTGTGCATGGTGCTGATCAAGAAGATCCAGGAAAGAAAGACAGTCTATATACAAGCTGTACAAGGGCCAAAATGGAGAAGCTAATGGAGTCTCCTCTTTATTGCAAATTCATCTGGTTTTATAGTCCCAAGATTGTTTAGGTTAACTCAGCCAATTGATAAAAGGAAAGGTGGTCACGTGTCACTGTCTCAGAGCCACAGGACAGTCACCTAAGACATTATATCACAGTCTGACAGCCTGTATTAATAATTTAATATACTACAATACTACTCTGCTTTTTTTTGGCAACTAAGTGAGCAGATTCCCAGGTAATTACAGTCTGTTGAATATCCATCTTCCAAACTGAGGGATAATCTCAACAAAGGTAAGATAAAAATGGTCCTGATATACAGATGTTCTTTATTCCCTATTTTTGTATATGACAAAAGATGACAGGATTTGAACTCCTTTACCTCTTAATTGTGTAAAAGAAAAAAAAACACACTTCAGAGTCATAACACTGTTGATATTCTCCATTGTGGAAACATTGTCATCTGCTCACTCTGAGTTGAGACTATTTTGAATACAAGGTGCTATAGAGGCAGCAGGTTGACCTTAATCCCATGGCTGCATCAGCTATTACAGGACATATTCAGTGAACGAATGCCTGACTTTTCTCAAAGGAAAAAGGCAAAAAGCATGACCCTCTGGAAGTCCTTGTTGCTGAGGTGGTGTGCATCAGGCATAGGATTTGGGCTCAGAAGATGAAACCAGAGTGGGATCTTTGGGATGCGAGATACCCCAAAATTTGGCAGCTGGAGTTGACTGTGGCAGGCCCTTGACTTTTCCATCATCTTATAAAATTTCAGGAGCTCCTATATTTAGGAGAATAGTTATTGTCCTCTCCTTACTCCTACCACTCAGACCACCCTCTCAGCCACAATCTGCCTTGCATCCCACTATCTTCTCTCTTTTATTGCTTGATGGCAAATTGATAGGATGGGATTTGCAGTTCTACTTTGTGGAGCACGGTGATCACATCATCAGCTCTGCATGCAGAGAAGGGAGAACGGATGCATAGCAGAACTGTGGCTCCGTCAGGGGCAGTTTAGGCTCAATATAAGGAAAAGATTTTTCACTGGAAGGGTGGTTCCTCATTGGAATGTGCTGCCTGGCAAGGTGGTGGAGTCACCATCCCTAGAGGTATTTAAGAGAAGACTGGATGAGGCACCTAGTGTCATAGTTTAGTTGATGAGTTGGTGTTGGATTATAGGTCTTTCCCAACCCCTGTTAATACTGTGAGGGTTCTACTACCATGGTAGGGCTTCACTTCCAGCTGACTTTTTAGCAGAGACTAAGGGACAGAAATTGAGTAGGTAGTTTTCGAATGGGTTATTCATCATGCAGGACACTGCTCTTAGAGTGTCAGAGGAATATAATAGACCTTTCAGTCAGCAGACCAGCAGTACTTATTTCTACTCTGAGCTGAACATTCTAACCCCACAAAAAGCCTTTTACACATTCTTCTTTTCAACCCTGAAAGAATTTAAAGGAAAACATTACACCTCCCAGGACAGCAGTGTAGGACATTTCCACAGGAAGCTCTCCATGTTGTGTGGGAAAGGGAACAGACCAAATGATTGTCTCCATTGGTTTTTTTTTGTCAGGTCCTAGCGCAGCAAGCTTAGAAATGCATCAGCTCATGTAGTCTTCTCTAAACTATTCAACAGACTGGGACACAAGGCATCCAAGCATCTGGCTGGCTTAGTGGTACAATTCCCTCTAAAGATTCATTGTAGATCTCTATAAGAGGGCACACCTACTGGGTCTCTCACAAAGAACAATTGTTCCACGTCTCCATAAGCATGACCTTTACCTTTTTGAGCTCTTGCCACTGTTCATAAATCTTCTTGTACCCAGGACAAGTCGCAAGATTAACAGACTTCTGGCTCCATCATCAAGTCTTCTGCCTCTGGAGAAGCTTTTTGTTCAAATTCTATTGCAAGTATCAGCAGGAGATCATACTGAAGACAGGACTGGCTGCAAGGCTAAGGTCCATTCAGGAAGCAGAGACAGGCATACCTACACTGTAGCTTAGCCAGGACTGCTAGCCCTTGGCTGAGCTGAAATATGGCTCAAGTGCAGAGGTAGGTGAAGGACTCAGGAGAGAATAATCAGGGTCATTGAAGTTGACTAATACCCTTGGGCCCTGACCAACAGAGACTTAGATTCAAAACCGTAATACTCTTTTTAAAAAACTCACTAGTGTAAATGTGGCCACTACAGATATTAGGGAGGAGAGCTAAGGGCAAAACAGTCTAGTCACGGTCTGCCTTGCATCTCTGAGGAAAAAAAAAAAAAAGATCTCTAAGCCTTAATCTATTACTTTTATGTGGAACTGAGAAAAAAAAAAAAAAAAAAAAAAAGAAAAGATGTGAATAACTCACAAACCCATCTATAGAGTCATGTAATTTAATAATAATCCCATCAGACACAAGAAGCATGATATTTTTCTTTTAAATTCACATTCTGCCTCCAAACAGTAACTTTAGGGGAAATAAGCTAAAATTGAATGTCAGAGATTTTCCAGCTCAATGGCACAAGATATGCTTTGAAATTGCATCCCTGAACTTACATGTCGCTCCTCACATTAACAACCAGGCCACCTGCTTGCTAAGGCTCCCTATGTATCCTGAAACAACAGACACAGTTTTGAAGCTGACTAAAAATCATGCCCTTTTCAAATCAAATACACAAAGAACACAAGCTGATGGATGTATCATTTTTTGCTATTCATTTCTTCCTCGGTAATTTAATTTTTTATTTTTTAATGTAACAAAGAACAAAATATGAAGATAGTTGAAGAAACCATTTGATTTTTCGAAACAGAAGTTACTTAAATTATTAGATCTGGATCAAAGCAAGATTTCATTTTTGCACTCTCAGAATCTATAGGAAAGGCCAGATTCAGATCTCATATTTCAAGGAGGTCTCTAGGTCTTTGACAGGACAAAGAAAACAACCTAATATTGTCAGATCTAAACTTTGCCATGTTTAAATGCAAATCAAGACTAAAATGCTGCTGCCCATATTATAGTCTATGACCATTCAGAAACATTCTACTCACATCTACAAAATATGAGAGACATCTTTTATAGCCACAGAATTACATATTCCTTATCTGAAGTGCCATCAATTTGAAACACTATTCTTGCTCTCACCTGTTCCTCAGAAAAATGGGTATTTTGCTGACACCAAAAGGTAGAAATAAGGAAGGTACCATGTGTCACTGTGCAAGTACAGTAAATAGCAATGTGATTTGTGACCTACTTCTTATTTATATATTTGTTTGGATCTGTGTGAATCTTTTTTATATGTTAGATAGGTAAAATGGAAGGAAAAAAGGGAATAAGCATTCAGTAGGTCAAACTATTGATATAAGAGTCTGAGCAAACAACTGCAAAATTCACTACGGTAATTTATCTGCATGGGTCAATGGCTATTGACTGCCTAAAAATAAAGGTCGATCACAGTAATAGATTTCAATGCCATAGCTATGAACATATATTAATAAATGCAGCACAGAAATGATTTTTGACTCTAGTAGAAAGGACAGATAATCAATATCCTTGTGTCCTTGCCCTCACTGAACTCTGTACTTGGATTATTTTAATTAAAGACTAAATAAAGTGCTGATGTTTCTATGTAATTAATAGATGGAGGAAAATAATAAAGAAGTAAGTGGCTTTTGAGGGTTATTTCATGCTGAAATGTAAACAACATGCCTAAGTTGCATGAGAAAAGAAACACCTTTTTTTTTTGCAAACATCCTCTCCTCTCCCAGATATCATTCCTACTGCATTTTTACTGCAAAACCGAATTCAGCACTTTACACTGCAAACAAGCACAGACAAATGAGTTGGGCAATTTCTTGTATATAAGCCCAGAAGATCTGCACCGTTGTTTTTTTTCACACAGGTGGCCAAGCCATAAAGATCCACTCATCCCTAGCTCTTTCATCTAGACTGAGCATTGTTTTCTCAGATGTTTAAACTTCCCCTTTGGAAAGAAGCAAAACCACAGATTCCTGGCAGACTGAGCCTACCTGAACGCTGCCATCCCCCCTTCCACTTGTTAGCATACCCCCCAACCCTCCCTGCCTGGCATGTGGGCTTGTACAGCTGAGCTGGGTGAGGCAGTCAATCCTGATGAAAACTAAACACTTGATCTGATAAGAGGTAGATGCAGATGGAGCAGCTCCCATCTCCCACTGTGCTCTTTAAAATGTCAGGAGGCTGGGAACAGAGTCATGAAACTTAAGCAGGGCTCAACATCTGGCCTAAAGCAACCACAAACTCTGGTGGATGCACCCTGAGAATCAAACTGCAAAGGAGAGAGGCTGAATATGTATCTCGTGTGACTTGTTCTGTGAAACAACTGAGTTTCAATCACTCAGTGCAATGACTGGCATGACAAGCGTTCTATTGCGCCGTTTATGTACTCTGTCCAGTCATTGCAAGAAATGTCTACATTATCAGGTATTTCATTAAATACCTGGCATTAATATTCGAGCCATATCATGAAACCAGTTATTGAGTGAAATGACTAACATTCACATTCATTCAGAGAATAGATGCATTGCAATAATATGTGTTTGTTCTCTGAAATCAAATGTAGAACTGTATGGGTCCAGCAGTGGGCATGAAAGACTACAAAGTGGTATAAATATTTATAGTAGGAGTAGGTTTACTCTTGTTTTTCAGTTAACAATTCCAAATAAGCAGGAACCAAGTATTTTACATGTTATCTACCTATTATTTTCTATATTTTTCTATTATGAATAAAAAATGTTTGTCAATTCTCAAACTTTTTAGGTTCTTAGATTTTTATTAGAACTGTAACATAGTTCTTTCCTTTTTTAAATATTTAAGATAACCTTTAATACACAATAAGCAGATTATGTATACATATCAAACTGTGGTTCTCTAGATGATCCCAGGTGGACCAGGCTTTCAAAATTGTAATCTCAATTCTGTACCTACACATGAAAGCACACAGATAGTGGCAGATGCTATTTAATCTTTGTGTCTCTTCAAACCAACTGTTTGAAATGTGGATACACTGGATAAGCCTGCATTGAGGTGGTACCCACATATAACTTGACAATAACTCAGCAGTTCATGTGCTCAAACTGCTATTTGTTAAACAGAACAAGGCTATTTTGCACTTGCATTATGTTCCTTCCTGGTTTTAGCCACTTTTACTTTCATTATACAGAAGTTGTCATTTTTTTCCTGAGGTACGGAACAGTTCTTATAATAAAGAATATAGCTGCATGAAAAGCAGTCAGAGACAAGTAAAATATGAGTGCAGGTGAAAAATTGGAAACATATCAGTTAACTATTTCTCTTTAATCCTTTTATTCTCCTGTCATCTCTCAATTTGAAAGCTTTTAGCTTCATTTCTTTCCCCTATGAATTGAGCCTCTTCACCAATTGTCCTTCTAGTGGCCCTATCAGTAAATGAGTTTTATTTCAGTTTCTAAAAAAAAAAAAAGCAATTGCTGGCAACTAATTCACAATCTCCCTTTCTTTCCAAAATGAATTGAATTTTTATTAAACCATAAACATGGATGCTATCACTTAAGTTCAATGTAACAGGACAAAATGTTTTTTTCTCCTGTAGTTATTCTGGATTAAATTTATCTGAATTTGACCTTTCAGTTCAGTTTAAAATTAAAAATTCAGATTTTCAAAGCATTTTTCAATTTTCTTTTTCAATGAAACTAGAGGTCATATTTAAGTTGATTTTACTCTTAGTAATTTCTGTTTTCAAATTAACATTTTAGTCTTTAACAATTTTTAACTGATTATTTCCCCTAAAGCAGTGAGATGACTGAGGTTTTGCAAACACCTACATTGCATATGAGCTGTAAAACCTTTAGCTTCTTAGCATTAATCCATAAAGATAGATTTAAGCCTGTGCTTAGAGAACTAAACATATTCTTAAGTAATTATCGCTATAGTTACCTGAATTAAAAAATTAAAGTTTATTTAGTTGCTCTTTAATATTTGCAAATATTTCTAATATTTGCACTTGTCAATCGACTGTATATATTTTAAAGTAGATATTAAAGCCTGAGAAGAATGTAGTAGTATCTGTATGTACACAAAATACCTTGTACTTCATCACTTCCATCAAGTAGACCAACAGCATTCACAATAGCTGAAACTGTAGAAGCACAGAAGAATTCTTAGTTCTCTGACCTGTATTCCCACTCACTCAGCCACTCAAGAAAAGAAGATTTCTTATCAGCAAAAGAAAGTTCTACTGACTTATTCCTGTGGTAGAGTTTTCACCAGATAATAACTCAGTGTCACACTGATACCAAGATTAAGTTGTAGTATGAAGACTGGCTACTGATTTGCCAGCCATTTAGGTCAGGTGCTTGAATGCAAATCACTCTGGAGCTCTCCTGGCCCATGTACTGGCCCTCCTTCCCATGGGGGAGATATTTTGGAAATCACTAAGGTCTCATTCTGGTGTGGTGTCAGATCCCCGCTACGGCACATAACCAGAGTCTTGGGCGTCTCTGCTTAGAAAAAAGTTGCCTTTGTGTACTCTTCATAAATCAAAGTTGTAGAGATTTATGTACAGTTTCAATCTTAGAGCACTTTCCTTTTTAAAATTACTTGACATTCTTAAGGCTGATTAAGCAGAATTATATCACAGTATCAGCAAGGTCAGAAGAGACCTTAGAGATCAAGTCCAACCCATAATCTAACAGTAACACATCATCTAAATTGTGACAACAAGCGCCTCATCCAGCCTACTCCTGAACACATCCAGGGTTGGTGACTCCACCGCCTCCCTGGGCAGCCCATTCCAGTGGTGGATCACCCTTTCAGTGAAGAATTTCTTCCTAATATCAAGTCTAAACCACCCCTGATGGAGCTTGAGACTGTATTCTCTTGTTCTGTCATCAGTTACCTGAGAGAAGAGACCGACCCCCACCTGACTACAACCTCCTTTCAGGTAGCTGTAGAGAGCAATGACGTCACCCCTGAGTCTCCTCTTCTCCAGGCTGAACAACCCCAGCTCCCTCAACTGCTCCTCATAGGGCTTGTGTTCCAGCCCCTTTACCATCCTCGTTGCCCTTCTCTGAATACGTTCCAGTAACTCAACACCTTTTTTATACTGAGGGGCCCAGAACTGGACACAGCACTCAAAGTGTGTCCTAACCAGTGCCAAGTACAGGGGAAGAATAACTTCCCTAGTCCTGCTTGCCACACCATTCCTGGTGCAGGCCAGGATGCAATTGGCCTTCTTGGCTGCCTGGGCACACTGCTGGCTCATGTCAAGTCTCCCATCCACCAGCAGGGGTTTGTGACCAAAGTGTATGACCTGGCACTTGGACTTATTGAATCTCATCCCATTGGAATCTGCTCATCTCTCCAGTCTGTTCAGATCCCTCTGCAGGGCCCTCCTACCCTCTAACAGATCGACACCTGCTCTGAGCTTGATGTCATCTGCAAACTTAATAATTAAGGACTCCATTCCACCATCAAAGTCATCAATAAAGATATTAAACAGAACTGAGCCCAGCACTGATCCCTTAGAGACACCACCAGTGACAGGTCACCAACTGGATGTGACACCATTCACAACCACTCTCTGGGCTCGGCCATTCAGCCAGTTCCTAACCCAGACCAGAATGCTTCTGTTGAAGCCCTGGGCTGCCAGCTTCTCCAGGAGCATACTATGGAGGATTGCGTCAAAGGCTTTACTGAAGTCTAGGCATACTACATCCACAGCCTTCCTCTCATCTACCAGGCAAGTTACTTGGTCATAAACAGAAATCAGTTTGGTCAGGCAAGACCTATCCCTCCTAAAACCCTGCTGGCTGGGCCTTATCCCTTGGTCATCCTGCAGGTGTTGCAAAACTGTACCTAGGATTAATTGCTCCACAACTTTTCCTGGTACCAAGGCCAGGCTAACAGGTCTGTAATCACCCAGATCATCTTTCCAGCCCTTCTTGTGGATGGGTGTCACATTGGCCAGCTTCCATTCATCTGGGACTTCACCTGTGAGTCAAGACTGCTGATAAACGATGGAGAATGGCTTAGCAAGATCGTCTGCCAGCTCTCTCATCACACTAGGGTGATCCCATCTGGTCCCATGGACTTACAAGGATCCAAACAGTTCAGTAAGTCTCTAATTTCTTCCTCCTGGATTACAGGGGGACGATACTGAACCCTGAATCCATCTACCAGTTCAGATGGCCACTTGTCCTGTAAACAAACTGGCCTGCTACTGAGAACTGAGGCAAAGGAGGCATTGAGTACCTCTGCATTCCCCTCATCTGTAGCGACTATATTTCCCTCCATATCCAATAAGGAGTGGAGGTTTTTACTGCCCTTCTTTTTGCCATTAATATATTTATAGAAACACTTCTTATTGTCCTTCACATATGTGGCCAGTTTAAGTTCCAGCTGGGCTTTTGCATCTCTAATTTTCCTCCTACATGACCTAACAATGTCTTTAAACATAACCTGATTTACCTCCCCCTTTTTCCAAAGATGGTGCATCCTCTTTTTATCTCTTAGCTCCTGCAGAAGCTCCTTCCCCATCCAGGCTGGTCTTCTTCCCCTACGGCTCACTTTATGGCACATCAGGATGGCCTGTTTCTGTGTCTTCAAGATTTCATTCTTGAAGTATGTCCAGGCTTCCTGGACCCCCTTACTTTTAAGGGCTATTTCCTCAGGTATTCTCCCAATTAATTCCTTTAATAATCCGAAGTCTGCCCGTCGAAAGTCCAGTGTAGACAATCTGTTTGTGCCCTTCCTTGATTCATTGTTTATTAAAAATTGGATTATCTTGTGGTCTCTGTCCCTCAGGCAGCCTGCGACCACAGCATCTCCTACCAGCCCCTCTTTATTGGTGAACAGGAGGTTGAGCACAGCCTGACCCCTGGTTGGCTCATTCACGAACTGCGATAAATAGCAATCCTTAACACGCTCTAAGAACCTTCTGGACTGCCTCTTCTCAGCTGTGTCAAGTTCCCAGCAGATATCTGGCAGATTAAAGTTTCCTAAAAGGACAAAGGCAGCTGTCCTTGAGGCAGCCTCAAGCTGCTTAAAGAACAACAGGTCTACCTCTTCCTCTTGAACAGGCAGTCTATAGCAGACTCCAATCAGATAAGACACTCGAGCTGGTTGTCATCAATCTCAACTTCCATAGCATCTCCCTAATACAGAGGGCCACCCCTTCACCCCTTCTCTCACACCTCTCTCTCCTGAAGAGCTTGTAGCTTTCCATGGCAACACTCCAGTTATGTGAGTCATCCCACCATATTTCCATAATAGCAATAACATCATAATTCTCTTACTGAACCAGTACTTGCAGCTCCTCCTGTTTATTGCCCATACTGCATGCATTCGCGTACATGCACTTCAGTTGGGATACTGACTTTACTTTAGATGCAGTCTCACCTACTTTATTCTTCCTAATATCTGGAGCCCGGTTTTCTCTTGAAATGTACATGGTCTCTTAACTGATTACATGACATCAAATGTGCATAGCTAGGTTAGGTATTTCTACCTATATCTCCATCATAATGACTCTAAACCAAGCAATTTTATTTTAACTCTCTGGAGATTGAAATTATATTCTTACTATTCTCTTTATCTTTGAAACATTCCAACTGCTTAATATTGTGTACAATTTTATTTCTCAGAACAAGATGGAGCTCCACTGCCATTGATATTTTTAGACAGACTGAGCATGAATTAATGCTGAAAACAATACAAATAAAGAACCCCTAAACACTGTGAATTCTTTAATATCTTAATTCCCAAAATACCAAGTGGATTAAAATTTATCAAGAATTGTTATGATCTATCCCCCAAAATTTCCCTGAAGTTTTTCAGGCGTGTACCTTGACAGCTGAAATTTCAGTGCAGAGGTGCTCCCTCAGACATCAGTGGGAAAACAGTGACTTCAGCAGCGTCACTGCAAGGCTGCTTCAGCATTGAAATGGGGTTTGAATAGGTTGTTTTGCTGGTGGAAACCTGCTCTCTGTTTATCAGACAAATATCTAACCTCTGCTCTAGTTGCATTTTTGCATTATTTCCTTTGAGTTTCTTTTCAGATTTTCTGAACGATCATGCCAGGACGTTGATCATGATCTGGGATATGTGCTCAGATTGTTATGGGGGGTCAGGCAGACAGTTGAGCAGCATTCAATCCCTTGGGTTGAGCAGCCAAAGGCTTATCGTTTCCCATTTTCCTTTGGCTAAAGGAGACAGCTTGCATAAGGTTTAGAGGTAGCCTTTTTCTTTGTGGAATTTTTGTTTGTTTGGGGGGTTTTAATGCCCTTTGCTTAACTGTATTTCATTTGTGCATTTCAATTTGTGCTTACCATAATTTATACAACTTCTGAAATTAATTATTTAATAGTGTTGCTTTAGTGCCTCTCAAATACTTAGACACATTAACACCAATATTGGTGTTTAACTTCTTACTCAGCTGGAGAAGGAACACAGCAGTTACCTTCCATGTGACTGTGCATAAGATAAAAGCAAAAAAAATACTCTCTAGGCTTTAGATTCAGATAAGTTTTGTTTTGGTAAAAGATGGTGTTGTCCTTCCCCAGAAAAGGAGGCATTCTGTCCAGTGAGAAATTTACAAGGTTGTTTCCTCACTCTCGTTTTTGGAGACAAACCTGCCCCCGGTGAGAGTCAGGGCTAAGAGATGCGAGATTTTTACTGAGCTTTTGATTGGGCAAACTGGGGAAGTGCCTCAATCTCCTCCCTTGAATTCTGTATTTCTCTGTTGGGCACAGAGAGACCATGTTACCTTCAAGGGCACTCCCTGAGAAGGTAAAATTTTAATCTGAAAAGATGATATAAAAATCATCTGCATATTCTTAATATAAGAAGTTTAGAGTGACTTTTAATATAAAATGTTTACCTGGTCCCATCCAGAGTGGCTCATCTGCCCAATGTTCATTAAATCACAGCAGTTAAAGCACACTTTCCCTGCTGTCAACTGCTCTTTGTATCTGTGTCGAGGGGCCTCCACATTTATCAAGTACTAATATGTCTCTATAAAGTAAATACATGCTGTAGGTGAACAGATACCAATGATCAGCCTGCCAGCCAAACAAAAAAAAATCTGGCATACGAGTCCAAGTGAGTTTTGATTCCTTCTTGGAAGAAAGATGTTCAGCAGAGTAGGGTACCCTGGAGGTGCCACACATCCCACTTGGAAAAGTGCCAGAAGTAACTTTAAAGCTTTATGGGCATCAGGACTACAAGGGAATCTTAAATTGACTCAATGTTAATTAAGTAGAGATGGCAAGGTACTTCCAAAATATGTGAATAGATTCGATAGAATTGCTGATGAAAAAAGATAACTTTGAATGAGTCCCTAGATTATACAGGAATTTAAAGAAAAAACCAACAAAACCCAAATACAAATTCCCTAGCTTGTATGTCTAGTATTTCAATTTCCAAAAGAAGTATTTTAGTTTCTGGTGACTTCTTTCTTCTTGTCGAGACATTCCAGCTCATTAATAATGGGAAAAGATGCAATGAAAAAGTATTTCAAAGTAAATACAGTTTGATTGATTCAAACTTTTTGGTTTTTGTTGTTAGTAGACTAGAGACATTTTCAAGTTTTAGCTCTTAAAAGACCATCCTGGAAAGAAAATTAGCTTCTTAGCTACCAATAAGTCACATTATTAGGCTCAAGAATATTTCATGTGAAAGGAGACCACACGAAAGATGTAAATCTATCAAGAACAAGAAGTGTCCTTAGGTTCTCTGTGGTGTCACTATATAAATTTGGTGATGAGCTTTTTTGTATTCTGCTGTGCTGTACTCATTTTCACTCAAGTGTTTGATCATTCTACTTTCCTCGATTTTACCATGCCTTTTCTCTCCAGTCTTTTCCCTCCATCATTGCCACCATTTGGAACAAGGATGGTCCTCCTAAGGGCCCATGTGGCATTACGCTCAGTAAGATTGAAGGAAACAGGTTCTCACCTTCTTGTGGAGGGCTAAGAGGCACAAACAGGGAGGCAGGAACAGGCATTTTTCTCCTGAGGGAGAGATGGCATGGGAGACAACAGAACAAATCCACTACAACTCTCCAATCAGGTCTAGATTCTGAAAGGACTACAGAGAGAAGACGAGATGTTGGAAAAGGATGAGGTATTTCCCAACCCAAGGAGAGATGCAGAAATATTTAGTCTGATTTTGCTAGCACAAGACAATGTCATAAATTTCACAATGTATATTTAAACTGTCCATATATACCTGTGGTAACCAGGCCTGTGGTTTAAAATCATGAACTCCAAAATAAAATCTCTCCAATTTCACTTCTCAGTGACTTTCTTTTTCTGTACATCAAGCGTTCTTTTCTTGCTGTTAAGAAATATATAGAAAATTAATCAATATATTCTCAAGTCTTAAGATCTTCACCATTGAGGGATGAGTGCAGACAGATCCCAAAATACACTTAACACACAGATTCACAACATGGAATGTTTGCTTTGTGCCGTAACATCACTACACAACAATATTGCAAAGGAACGAATCAGTATTAGCTCTTATGGATGTGAGGTCTTTTGAGATTGTAATCAATGCCTTCATGCCCTCCCTATATCTCCACCCTTAGAGCATTAGTTACATTTTTTCCTCTGCTGAGCTTACAGAAATTTCTTTTTTTTCACTTCTTTTCCTGGTCACTTACATTATTTACAGAGCTACAAAGCAAACTGTAAGGACACAGTTAAAGTTCCAAAACTTCAACTTTCAAGGAGAAAGGACAGTTTGATGCTGTATAGAAAACAACGCTAACATTTCATTTTTGATACCACATTTTCCCCAAGATAGCTAGCTTTGGCATTATGTACCTGTAAGGAGAAGCTGGAGTGTCCAGAGGACGGAGAAGAATATATTCAAAGACAGTGCCCCTGCACACTTTGCACAATCCTATAGCTAGTCAGTAGGACATTTAAGATTGCCAGATTTTCCTCCACCTGTAACCAGACGAACAAGTTTGTTAGTGTGAACTGCCTCTGCCACCATGTGGGAGCTTGTGGGAAGTGCGGGAGTGCCCTGTAACCAGCAACCAACATCTCTGAACCGTTTATCTTCTCAATACAACAGAGCGACCGGCTTTGCAATTTTCTGCCAGCCCAGCTCCTTGTAGGGTATCACGTCACGGGATACACCGTCAAAAAAGTTAATGTCTTCATTTTTATTACTCAATGGATTACATTAAAAAAAAAAAAAGAAAGAAAGAAAGAAAAAGTACACCACAAAACTCACAAGTCTTGTGGTGGTTATAATGTGGAGCTTTTTTTTGTCACAGAGATCCTCATCCTTCATAAATCACTACAGACTGATGAACAGCAAGATGGATATTTTTCCACTTAAATATATATTACTTTAAATGGCAAAAGAAGAACTCTCAGCAGAAGCTTCTCAAATGCATTAGTTGCAAGTTTAGTCCCTGGGAAATCATGTTTTGGTACAGGCAGTTGCAGGTGATCCCAGGACTATGAGCATACATTTTTAAACCATTTAAAGACTAGTTGTACTAAAAATTACAGAAATAAAATGTGGATGCTTAAAAATCCAGGTTATTTTGTATGGACTAGAATAATCATGCAAAAAAACAAAAAAGAATCTTGACATTGAGTACTCTGTGAACCAACCCTTTCAGCCATATACTTCCTATGCATTGTGGCAGACATGTATTAACTAAGTGTACTAACACATAATTTAAAATGAGACATTTTGTCATTAATACTATTTCAAAAATATGTAATTGCCATGTGTTTGGTAAAGCTACCAGAAAACTTTCTTCACTTATTGCATACTCACTAGTGGAGCTACTTGGACAAGAAGTGAGGATAAAGGGGAGATGTGTGCATGTTAGTGTTACTGTTGTTTATTTCTGCTCCTCTTTTTTTTTCCTCCTCCAGCTCCTTCCAAATGCAGAACAATATTGCTTACAATTAAAAACAAAGAAGAGTAATGCAACTACCTAAAACATAAGAAAAACAAGTAACCAGTTGTGTTATTATTCCTAGCTCTTCATATCCATGTATGTATATATGCACACATACAAATGCGTCCATATATAAATGAATACATATTTATATATACTGCTCCTTAAACTCATGAGAAAGGGACACTGTGTTCCAAGATCTTCTTAGTTCCCTGTAGGAAAAACTGT
The DNA here is from genome assembly GCA_013399895.1 of Serilophus lunatus. Lineage (NCBI taxonomy): Eukaryota > Metazoa > Chordata > Aves > Passeriformes > Eurylaimidae > Serilophus > Serilophus lunatus. The sequence goes on from VXBA01003163.1 coordinate 31,547, forward strand.
CATTACAGTATCTACAAATAAGACAGTTTTGAGAAGGTAAAAGATTCAAGACTATTGATAGTATTATCTGATGCAGATAATCTTTAATTCCTAACCTGGACCTCAAGTTTTCCAGCAACATCTGAGGGCAAACATTTTGATCCAGTTGTATCCAGACCTAGGGCAAATGAGGTCCTATGAGTTTTAATCTGATTATCATTGCAATAAAAGGCTCACTCTTCTTGTATGAGTTATATGTATTTTACAAAAGTGGAGAGGTACAAAAAGCATTAAATTGTGCCTATCATTCTATCCTCCTTAACATAGATGACATTTAAATAATAACGTTAACCTCCTTCCAAGTCAGATTTCTCGTGCAATAGTCCATTTTTATCTGGCTAACCTCTGTGTCCTTACTCAGGATTTTCTGTGTAATATTTGGGGATATCTGATTAGGCACATAGAAACCATAATTAAAAATGAAACTAGAAAACTGACATTAAACTTACCTCTTCTTCCTGTGCTGTAGAGAAAAAAAAATAGTCAGCTGTGGGAGCTGATGGCTTCAAGCACCTTGCAGAGAAAAGTGAGCTTTCCTGAAGGATTGGGATCCAACACACTTTCCAATATGAACTTAGGTAGTCCATGTCAGTCAGTGCCAGTGCAGCAACTATAGTTGAGTCCCTCGAGTCATAAAGAGCTCTGCTCTCTGGCACACTGAACTAGTGGCCAGGACGATCCAGCTCTACTCCTTGATCAGCTGAAGACCGATGTTGATTTTGCCTCCAACCCTTTATGTTAACTATTTTGTTTTAAGCCAGAGAGAGCAAAGACAATCCCCCACTCTGGACTTATATTGAGCTGAGTAAAACAAGTCAGGCTCAGTGTCATGCCCCAATATGCTGATACAAAGCACTTAGAAGTGATTTGCCTATAACATAACAGTCTCTTTAATCCTTGCTTTCTACAGCAGAAGACAAAAGGGTCCTTAGGCCATCTCCATATGAATGTTTTCTTCTGTGGCCCTGTGGTGGGTTTATCACTAGGGGGCGCAACAGGATGAGAGACATAATCTAGGCAGCAACAGCTAACGGTTTATTTTTTATGGATCTCTATAGAATTATAGGACCCCACTAGACACTAAACAGATACAACAAATAAGCACTCGACAATATCACGCAATAATTAAAAAAAAACAACAAATGACAAACTGCTCCTTCAAGCAGACTAGTGGGCTGAGGAGCAGGGGGAAGGAAGGGAAAATTGCCTTGAAGATGGTATCTCTTGGCCCTCAGAGACCCTGAAAGACAAAAACAGTGAGAAGCACCCTCCCCCAGGGAATCCAAATGGAAAAGATACCACACTCTTGCAGCTGGGTGATGTTATGTCATCACTGCTGGGGCTCTGGTGCTGCTGCGATGACACTATGTGTCCTAGAGATCCAGGAAGGAGCAGCCGTGCTTCTCCCAGCACTGATGAAAGCTGGAAAGAGGCAGGACTTCTGTGTACTGTGGCTTTTAAGGACTGCCAATCATGCATGAACTGGGGGTCTCCTTCTCGGCCAGGCTGTCCTCCCATTGGATGGCTCCATTGGGCACTGCCCCTTGCCAAGATCTTGCCATGAGACAAAGATGGCATTTCCTGCTAAAAAGCCATGTTCTCTGGACTCTGGCACTGCCCGTGGGGCCCCTGCTGCTTGTAGAGACTCACCAGGAGAAATGGCTGCCGCATGCCTCCACAGCAGCACGAGGCCAGCAGCGCTGGCCAGCCTTGCTGGATGGGCACCTGCCATCCCTCCTGCATCTGCCTGCTTGGACAGGAACAGCACTGCCCGCAGCCCACTGCGTAGGAGCAGCAGGAGCCAGGACTCAGCTTTTTCACGCCACTCCACACCACTTTGCCGTGCCACACGGGAACTGCATGGGGCCAGGGCTCCATGCCTGAGCAACCGCTAAACTCAGCTCAGTTCACCGCCACTGCACAGGGTGAACACCGGCATTGAGGGTATAGCTACCAATCTTCGCCACTGCCTGTCGCTCCACTGCCGCCTGCACCGCCAGGCGGCATAATGATGAGTGCTGGATGTCCTGCACCATTCTGCCATGGGGAATGAGCCGGCTCCATCCCTGTGCCTCCTCGCTGCTGCCCTGCTGTGTGAACCAGGCAGCAGGAGGACGGGGAAATGACAGGAACCTAGACGCAGTCTCCCTCCCCTGCCCTGCCGTGCAGACCAGGCAGTGAAAGTGGTTCTGCTGAGCCACCGAGAGGACAAGCAGGAGAAACTCTGCAGACACCAGGGCTTCGGTGTATGGGGAAAGGGAACAGCTCAGGGTTTCAGCTTTTTTCATGCCTCTTAAAAAAAACCTATGGGTTTACAAGCAAGCATCCCAAACATCCCTCCTCCCCACAGAAAAAAAAACAGATATTTAAAAGCATAACAGGCCCAAGCTTCCACTCTATGCAAAATGTTGCCACTGCTTTGTCCTTGTTAAGACTAGGTCTGGTTCTGCCCATGCTACTCAACACATAATCTCCTACCTCTTGGCTGGACATCTTCCAGGTCCTGCTTTTCTCTGCTGGCATTGATGGGAGTTGAGAGTGCTCAGTCTTAACTTATATTGCTACACAAGTAACAAGTAACAGTTGCCTGGCCTGGAGCAAAGGAAGAGCCTAAAGACCTCCTCCTTGCCCCTCTTTTCTAGCAAAGCCGCAGAGATCCTCTCTCCTTTAGTCACAGTCTTCCTCACATCCCAGGGCAGAGCATATGCACCTCCAACCTCTTGCTCACCCCAAATGTGCCTTGTGGACAACCTCTGTAGGAGTATCATGAGGGGACAGAAGAGTGGGCAAACTGAGCATATAGCAAATCATCTGCTGGTGGTTAGTCTCAGTTTTATCTCACCATCACACTGGATTTTTCGAGGCATGGATGCTGATCTTTGATTCCCTACTGCACCAAGGGGACTGTGGACACAGAAGAAGAGAGGATTCTTCATCTCTCCTGCATTGTCCTGCAATGCAGATGGAGACAAACTGTAAAATATCACATGCAATCTCTCAGATATGAGGTTTCTGGAAAAAATAAGGATTGACACAAATGCCACTTTACTGGCCCGGGCCTGACCTGAATGAGGCAGGACTCTCACAGAAGTAACCTGGCAGAAGTACATGTATTCTAATGGATGAAGTATGGGTAACAAACAAGAAGAGCTTGAAGTTCTGCTGCAACAGGAGAGATATGCCATAGCTGCTATCACAGAAACATGATGGGATGACTCGTGTAACTGGAATGTTGCATTGGGTGGCTACAGACTCTTCAGGAGAGATAGATGAGGGAGAAGGAGTGATGGGGTGGCCCTTTATATTAGCGAAATGCTTGATGCAATGGAGCTTGAGATTAAGGATGACAGGGTTGAGTGCTTTATGGGTAAAGGTCAGAGGGGCAGCTAACAAAACTGATGTTGTGATCGGAGTCTGTTATAGGCCACCCAACCAGGAGGAAGACATTGATCTATTACTCTATAAGCAGACGGAGGATCTCTCAAGTTCACCAGCCCTTGTTCTCGTAGGAGACTTCGATCTCCCAGTTATTTGCTGGGAACTTAATACAGCAGAGAGGAGGCAGTCTAGAAAGTTCTTAGAATGTATCGAGGATTGCTTCTTGTCACAGCTAGTTAGTGAGCCTACCAGGGGCAAGGCTATTCTTGACCTGCTGCTCACTAATAGGGAAGGGCTTGTAGGAAATGTGGTGGTTGGAGGCTTCCTGGGGTGCAGTGATCATGAAATAATAGAGTTCTCAATAAATAGTGAAAGAAAGAGATGCTTAAACAAAACTGCCACTCTGGACTTCTGGAGGGCAGATTTTGGCTTATTTAAGGAATTAACTAGTAGAGTGCCCTGGGAGACTGTCCTTAACAACAAAAGGGTCCAGGAAGGCTGGATGTACTTCAAGGCTGAGATCTTGAAGGCACTTGTTCTGATGTGCCGTAAGATGAGCCATAAGGGTAGACGTCTGGACTGGATGGGTAAGGAGCTTTTGAATGAACTAAGGCAAAGGATGTACCGCCTATTGAAAGATGAGGAGGTAACCCAGCCAGTGTTCAAAGATGTTGTTAGGTCAT
>VXBA01003164.1:0-20362 GCA_013399895.1 Serilophus lunatus
CTCCCGTTGGGTCCCTGGGACAGTGCAGGTGCCCTGCAGTGGTGCCATGCTGGTGGTGGCCGCGGAGGGGCAGCAGCCACTCTGAGGATGCCGTGGGTGGCCCTGAGGATGCCCCATGGCCGGTAAAGGTGGTGCCTCCAAGCCCCAGGCACATGGGTTTTGGTGGGAACCGCCATTTTGCCTGGAGTGAAGATCCTGCAAAAAGGCCGAGCCTGGCTTTGCTGGCCAACCAGAAGACAGCTTGGCCAGGAAGAANCTGGCCAACCAGAAGACAGCTGGGCCAGGAAGAAGACATCGGATTGCTGCGAGACATAAAAAGCATAAAAAGGCATAAAAACCCCAAACATGGAAGTCCTCACTCTCTTCAGCTTCTTCCTTGGCTGGGAGAAGCACGGCCCCTCTACTCCCGGGTCCTGGACTGCGCGGCTGACTTCCATTCACATTCATTGGGACAGGCAGCAGCACGGGGCCATTGAAGCCAAGTCAGCCTAATCACAAGTGCTAGTCTTCCCTGTGGGTGTCCCTGGGAGGAGGGTGCTTTTCATCATTTCGTATTTTGCAGAGACTTTGAGAGCCAGGAGTGTTCCAGCAGAGAGGTGACTTCCCTTTTCCTTCCACTGCTTTTCCAGCCAGCCCGCTGGCTTGAGGAGCAGTTAGTTTTGGGGTTTTTTTTGTTTTCTTCGTGTGCCATTGTCAGGTTTTTATATTTGTGTATTTTGTCTGGGCTCCCATAAGGTTGTTGTTCCTGGTAGAGCCCTAGGCAAATGAACTGTTACCTGCTGTTAAATTCTGTTCAGTCTTCCGTCACCATTATGCATGCCCCTAGTGAAAAACAGTGGTTCAAATCACCACAAATATTAAGTTTGCAGACAGCAAACACTGAGAGGAGCTGTTGACTTCCTCAAAGACAGGGAGGCCCTGCAGAGAGACCTTGACAAATTAGCACATAGAACAATCAGAACCATGTGAAGTTCAACAAGGGAAAATATTGGATCCTTCATCTGGGATGGGGCAATCCTGGATGTTTGTACAGACTGGGGAATGAGATGCTGAAAAGCAGTGCCATGGTATGGGACCAAGGGGTCCTGGTCTATAGCAAGTTGAATATGAGTCAGCAGTGCCCTGCCAGCCAGAAGGGCCAACTGTGCCCTGAGGGCATCAGGCAAAGCATTGCCAGGTATTCGAGGGAGGTGATTGTCCCACTTTACTCTGCACTGGGGCAATGTCACCTTGAATATTGTGACAGTTTTGATCACTGCAATATAACAAAGATATTGAGCTATTGGAAAGTGTCCAAATGAGGGCAATGAATATGGTGAAGGGCCTTGAGGGGAAGCTGTATGAGGAGCAGCTCAGGTCACTAGGTTGAAGAGCCTGGAGAAGAAGAGACTGAGGGGAGACCTCACTGCAGTCTTCAACATCCACACAAAGGGAAGTGGAGGGGCAGGTCCTGATCTCTTCACTCTCATGAACAGTGAGAAGAGTGAGGGAAGCAACATGCTGCTGATGAGTTTAGGTTAGGTATCAGGAAAAGGTTTTTCACCCAAAGGGTTGTTGGGCACTGGAACAGGTTCCCCAGGGAAGTGGTCACAGCATCAAGCCTGACAGAGTTCAAGAAACGTTTGGACAAAGCTGTCAGACGCATGGTGTGACTCAGGGATGTCCTGTGCAGGGCTAAGAGCTGGACTCGATCCTTGTGGGTCCTTCTCAGGTCAGGATATTTTATCATTCTGTGAGGCAGGCTGAGAGAGTTAGGCCCATTCAGCCTCAAAATGAGATAAGTAAGAGGAGACTTTATCAATCTATATAAGTATATGAAGAAGAATATCAAGATGATGGAGCCAGCCTCTGCTCCATGGTGCCAAGCAGTAGGACAAACGGCAACAGACATAAACTGAAACACAGAAAGTTTGCCTGGATATGAGGAATTTCTTTACTTTCAGGGTTACAACACATGGAAACAGGTGCCCAGAGAGGGTGTGGAGTCTCCCTTACTGGAGATATTCTAGAACTGTCTGGACACAATACTGTGCAATGTGTTCTAGGATGACCTTGCTTGAGCAGAGAGGTTGGACCACATAACCCACTGTGGGCCCTTCCAACCTGTGATTCTTTGTAAAAATCATCTTTTTACAACCCCCCTGCCATAGGCAGGGACATCTTCCACTAAACCAAGTTGCTCACTGTGCCATCCAACCTGGCTTTAAGTTTTTGTAGGGATGAAGCATCCACAACTTCTCTGGGCAACCTGTTTCTGTGCCTAATCACCCTCATTGTGAAGGTTTTTTTCCTAATATCTGATTTAAATCTATCCTTCTTTTATCTTAAAGCTATGGAAGACATGATTCAGTGTAAAAGAAAAAACAGTGTAGCCTGATGCTTATCTTGTGTTCAGAGCAGCTCTAGCACTTCCCTGGGGACAGACATCCAGCTCTCTAAAAGTTGCTGAACTAAAAGCATTTTGCTCAACCTCCTACAGTGCAGAAGGTGCTGCTACTTTCTAAATGTCATCTTTTCATCAGCAATATTTCTTCAATTTGCTGAGAGACAAGAAACAAAAAAAAAAATCTTTCGTATCAGTGCCACAGTGCTGTGTAGTTAAGCTGCTTTACCATGGCCTGTTTCTGCATCTCTGTATATGGTCCTGAATTCCCAAGCAGTGATGTGGGAGAAGAAATCCAGAGTTGTGTCTTGGAGAAAATCTGTGTCTGTAGGCTCACTGCAGCAACAGTTTGCAATAAGAATAGACAAGTAATTGAAGAGAGTGTGAGGCAGAGCTGCCTGAACAACACACCAAAAAATCTCTGCATGTCATTTTCAGGTTACAAGACTTGCCTGAGTTCTTTTATATCCTGATACATCTGATGCAGTTAGCTTGGTTTTCAGGCTGCAGATTGAGATGCAGATTGAGCTCTGAGTGGGAGCCTGAGATGAGAGGCCATGAACTGGCAATCCATTGATTAAGAAACAGCACAAAGACCAGTGGCACCAGCCAGGCACATGGACACTGGGAGAGACAATTTGAGCAGAGAACTCAGGAGGAAGAACTAGACTAGTGTGTGGGTACACTGTGAGGGTATGCAAGCAGAGGTGTTCCTTTGTTAGGGGTCCCTCCTCAGAGGCACTCAGCTCAGGCAGTTTCTGTGTCACTGCACTGTGAATAAATTGCTTTATGGAACTAAATATCTGAGACTCTTCTATGGAAAACCTGGAGTCGAACTCATAAGGAAATCTGGTCTGACTGTGTGAGTGGGGTGTGTGTAGAGGAACAAGTGAGGCACCCATTGGCTCGCTGGATCAGTCTATAGTAAAGGGGTTGGGAGTATGGCTGCCAGAGAGTCTCATGAATGATCAAATTGGGAAGTTTCCTTAAATATCCTCCAGTGACTGTACCTTCTAATCACATAAAAAGTGAAGCAAATTAACAGGAAACTGTGCCATTAATGTACCTTCTTACATCAGTGTTTACCAATTCTTAGAAATTTTTTCAAGTCACAAACCCTCACTAGATATATATGAGTTACTCAAATAAGCAAATGATCCAGCAACCACTAAAAAATTAAATCATTAATTCCCATTTCAAATCTTTAATGACTTAAATTAGTGTCATATATAATCTTCATATTGATAACCGGACGGAGAGAGGACACAAACATTCATGTATATATACATTGGCATTTAAACACAGGAACAGACATGGTTTTCTTTCAAAAAATACTGGAGAACTTAATGTAAATGAAAAAATAGCCTAGGAAAACATGATCATTCATCATGGAAATGCAGCTTGCAGCCATCTGTCATGTAGGCATTTCCATTCAGCTTGCAAACAGTTGTGTTGGGAGCAATGACATGACAGTGAGCCTGCATCACCTTTGACAAGAGAATTGGATTTTGTTAAGCAAATAGAAAATTAAGTGATCTGAAACAGCACCTTATGGTGACAGATTAGGATGTGAATATGATGAAATTCAGAATATTACAAGTATAAGAAATACCCAGCCCCAAAGAGTTATACATTCAAAGTCACAATTTAATAAGCACAAAGGAAGAGCCCTGAATGTTCCCACCTTGCCACAGTCCTATATTTCCCTCATTTCCAGGAAGCAGAATGTGGTAAGTTAGCAAGATAATCTCAAATGATCTAGCAGCTGTTTTCAGAAGCTACAGAACAATAACATTAAAGTAAGCGTATGTCTTCCTATGTCTAAACACAGAAATGAATATTTATGGATATCAAGATTTGATTTTGCTTGTTTTAAATATATGTTTATTTTTCAAAATCTATTAGATGGCATATAACCCACTATATGTTACAGCGTGAAATGAGACTAAAATTTTGGAACAGACTATTTTGCTATGGAAGTACCTAGTCTGCATGAATTATGTTTTTGCTAGTAGGGTGTTTCTTTATATTAAGATTTTATGCAAGTTAATGGGAAAGTTTACTTTGAAGTACATACTTTGGTCGAATAGTGGAAAAAGCCTTCATGAAGAAAAGAGTTCTATTTTTTTGCCTGGTAGCTTTACAAGGTTATAGAAGAATTCTCAATAATTTTTACAGTATTTCTATCTGCATTAAAGGTTTTTGGAGGTATTCTCCCTTTCACTTGCACTACATGGTTTCCCAGTATCTTTATTCAGATGTCTGAAATGTAACAAGAATGCCGTTTGAATCAGCAATCTAAAAAATCCTGAAGAACAGGACACTGCAAAGCATTAAATGATTGAAGCAAATCATTCATGTTGAATAATCACGCCCAGAATTTCTAACAAGATGCAGCAGAATTGTTCTTCTCTATAACGGCAAAAAAAAAAAATTATCACGCTAGATGAATGAATGCTGACCTTTCATTAATTGTACATTTTTGTGAGTATTGTTACTATGAGACCTGAATGAATGGAGCCATCAAAAAAGTAGACTTATCAATTATCATCATCATCTTACTCTGTGTGGTGGTTTGAAGCACAAGGGGGCACAACAGTCCCCCCTCTAGGGGACAAAAGACTGAATAGAAGCAAACAGCAGCTAACAGTTTATTTTCTTTGGGGCACAAAAAACTGCAGACCCCCCCTAGGCACTAACCAAATACACACAACAGACCCGACAATTTCACAAAATTAAAAAAGAACAAAACAAAACAGAACAAAACAAAAAAATTACAAAATGATCCTCCAAGCAGACTGGTGTGCTGAGGAGCAGAGGGAAGGAAGGGAAAGCCACCTCGAAGATGGTATCTCCCAGTCTCAGAGCCTCTGCAATACAAAAACAGTGAGAACTATCCTCTCCCCAGGGACCCAAGGGGAAAAGATACCACACTGTTGCAGCTGAGTGTTCTCCTGGTGCCACTGTTGGAGCTCCGATGGTGCTGCATGGTTAGGGGAGCTGGGAGGGACCAGGAGGAACGACGCTTGGTGCTATCTGGACCATGATGAGCTGAAAAAAGAGACAGGACTTTTGGGGTTCTGGCTTTTATGGGCTTCTGATATCACATGACCTCGGAGTCCTATTCCCAGCTATGCTGTCTTCCCATTGGTCAGCAGCACTGGGCACCACCCTTCTGCCCAGGATTTCACCATAGGCAAGATGGTGGTTCCCGTCAAACCTGCCATGTGCTTGGGCTCCGGGGGCCAGTGTCCACCACCGCCGCTGGCCACAGGGCATTCCCAGGGACAGTGGCACTGCCCACGGGGCCCCTGCTGCCTGTGGGGACTGGCTGCAGGCGGTGGGGGCCACCCATAGAGGCAGTCGCCACCACATGCCTCCTGACAGCGCGGGGAGTGGCCACAGGGCTGTGGTCACTCCTGGCAGGAGCTCTTGCCAGCCACCCGCCAGAAGAAAACTGCTGCCGCGCACCGCTCCGTGCCACTGTGCTGCGCCGTACCTGCGCAGGGCCAGGGCTCCACACCTGAGAGACCACTAAGCCCAGCCCACAGAGCTTTGCCGCCACCCTACCTCCGCCCCTCCACGTGAACTGCACAGTGAGAGGACAGAGAAATTACAAGAGCCGAGGCCCAACTGCCCTCCCCTGCCCTGCCATGCAGCGCCAGCAAGCGGGAGCCTGGGAGAGCAGCCAGGATGGTCCTGGCCCTGGGCCTGGCTTCACGCCACCCTGCTGCATTCCCCAGTCCCCTTGCCCGGCCACGGAGGACAGGCAGGAGTATCTCCACAGATGCTGAGGCTTTGGTATGTGGGGAAAGGGAACGGCTTCCTTTCATGCTTCTGAAAAAAGAAAATGGTTTTAATGCTTTGCAGGCAAACAACACAAATATCCCCCTCCCCGGAGAAAAAAGCAATATTCAAGCCTATTTCACTCTGTGATGCTATGCAAAATCCTAGGTCGATATTCAGTTAACCACTATTATCTGCACACAGTGCAATTCTCAATATGACTAAAATTTCTAATATATTTTGAGATGCTTCAGACACAATATGTTTGAATGAAGGATGCAAGGTATTACTACTCTTTAACTGAAAAAATCTAGCTGTTGCATCTGTGTCTTCATTCCAAAGTAATTGCTTAAAGAGGTATTTTATTTTTGCACATCACCTAAAAAATTATATTAAAATACATCTTACCGTGCAGGATTTTACACTGTTATTTCTACTCCTTTTTGCGGTAAATGATCTGAAATATCTGTGATGCTGAATTAGAGAGTAACATGAAGCAGGCAGAACAGTAGAGTAGCTAGTAACAGGAAAAATATATTTGCTTTCTATCATTGCTAATGTCATTTGCAGACATTGCTTAGATGATCTTCAAAGAAACTGCACAATTTCTAATTGTTGCTGCATAGATGAAAGTAATGCTTTGCTGAATTGCAAAACATTTGGAATGATTTTCAAGCCTACATAGCTGACATAATACTACTGATCTTAATTTTCCTTTATTTCCCGGGATTGGAAAGAAAAGTAAGAGTTCTAGTGACATTATCCTGAGATCATCATACTCTTAGAGGAAAAAACAAGTTTAGAGTCTTCCTTGATTTCAGGCACAATTAAAATAACTAAAGGTTTTTTACAGTCCTGTTTGCAATAGCTTAAGCTTTTAAGCTCCCATAAAGTTTATTTCATGTCTAATAAACCTGTTGAATCAAAAATACCGACAGATTGTTATAGGAGGACATGTTGTACCATTTTCCCTACATATCTCTGGATCATCTGAGCTGATGTTTCAAAATAGTTGACTTTCTATCCAAGTCTCCAAAAGTTCACCTAAAAATAGTAATAGAGAGATAGCAGTGGTCATAAAAGACTAGAACATACCAAGAGCTGCATGTTAAGGAATTTTGAGGTTTGGTGCTTTGTGGGTGTTTGTGGAGTATGATTTTCTTAAAATGAATCCTTATCTCTGCTCCATAAAGTTAGTTCAGAGGAGTGAACAGAATTTTTGACCAGACTCTAAAAATTAAATCAAATATTCCTATCTCATTCCAGTTATCTTACATAGTACATTTGATGACACACATAACTGAACACTGATTAATCCAAAGACTTCACAAAATATTTCAAGGACAATCACCAGTAATACTACTGCAGACACAATCCAAGCACGTGGATTCTGTAAGATGCTATAGATCATTCATTACAAAAATAAATACTCTATAGCATTAGTTACTTGATTTAGTTGAAAAACTGCACACAACTACTTTTGACTATGGCTGTCATGAAAATATTAAATACACAATTCCCCAATTAAAAAAAAACACAACAAAACAACAAACTTCTACTGACCTGAACATTCATGAGTCAACCCTGTTTCCATTAATTTTTTTTAATTTCTGATTTTGGTTTTTTTTTTCAGAAAAGATGACTATGTCTTCCCCAACATGACATTGCCTACTTTGTTGTCAGTAATTCCCTAATTTGTTGTAATTATTTCGTTTTTCATACATTTTTTTTTTTCCCCCAGAAACTTGCTTTCATGCACTTGAGGCACTAGACAGCATGTGCAGTCTATTTTGGTACCCTGGATAGATCTGTTTTTCCCAAAAACTAATCGGTGTCCTTAAAAGTATTTCACTGCAATCTACCAAAGCAGATCATCTGACCTCAAGAACTACAATTTATACATCACAGAGACACATCATTCATCAGTTAATGGTAAAGACATCATTTAATCAGAAGCATAATTTAATTTAAAGATACAATATAATTTTATAATTTAACCTCTAGTTTGGCATATCTGTAACCCACACTTTACCTCTCCTCTCCTTCATGGAGGAATACACATCCACAGCATAAATTATATGTACTGCTAAAGTGTGTGCCACAGTAAAATGATTAAAAGTTATTTGCTACTGAACTTAGCGCTTGGTATTTGTCAGATAGGCATGGTACAAATTGTTGTAGATGCATTAACAGTTCTACACCATATGTTTGTTCTACAATAATAAGCATTTTGAATCTGCTGTCAGTAGTAATGAAACAATCAAATTTATGAAGTAATTCTGACTTTAGAAATTGATGTTTTATTCTAAGTTTGAAATTCCTCTGTACAGTGAGACAAAAGTCTGAGCATGAAGCAGTGACTTATCATAAAATTGGAGTTTGGAAATACATTTTCCAACTGAATCCTTTATTTTTTGATCAATTAGTATATTCATCATAAAGGCTCACACAATCAAAAATGTAAGACCTGCACCCTGGCCTATAAAGAAAGATCGCTTACCCTTGGTTGCTCCACACTGTAAACAGTTGTGTTTGGATTAGCAAGAGGCATTACATATTTTTTCGTTGTTAACTCAGAATGGTACTGGCTGAAAGTATGATAATGTAAATTGAAGTTCATTGAAGTATTTATTTATATACTAATATAAATTGAAGTTGAAAATTAATTCATGAATTCCATGAATTTTCATTTGGAAAATAGCATTAACCAGTACTACATCAGCAGCAGATAACTGTCAAAGTTGTAATTGTTAATAGATAACAGCTACAGTTTTCTTGAAAGTATATCTTGATTTTTTTTTACCCTCTGCACGTAACTGATCCTAGCCAAGTTATTGTTAAATCCTTTCTCCCAAACATACTTACAACTTTTAAAGACGCTGGCAGAGACAGATATTTATGCCTATTCTCAAAGGCAACGTGTACAGGAATCTGCAAATCATCATGCCAGAAAATTATCAACAATACCAGAGGTCAAAGGATTCCTTTAATGCTTTCCATTCCATCATCAATCATCGCCTACTGCATTATACATGTATGTTATGTCCAAAATCCATTGAAGGGTTTGAATTCATTTGGGCATTATTTGTAGCAAACCATATTTTTACCCTAAGCTTTGTGCCACCAAGAATTAGTGTGCTTCCCCAGAAGGGAAGCTCCAGCCCAGCAGTGGACTTTGTCCTTGGGACACAGTGCTGCTGGAGCAGTAAGTGACACTGGAACAGTGACTCTGACCAACAGGTGAGGTTCTGTGTGTTTGCAGACACAGCAGAGTTTGGTTTGGCGAGCTCAGGCTTCAAGCAGGCAAGAAAAGAACACAGCCCTTCAGAAAGTTATCTCTATGCATTCTCTATGCTGTGAAAGAAAGCAGAAAACTTCACTGATACATTTTCTAAACAGTTTAAAGACTGCAAATCTTAGGTTTAAAAGGTTAGCATGGGGTTTACAATAATGCACGAACTGTTACTTGTATTCAATTCTTTTGTTGAAGAACTAAATACAAAAGAATTTCTGTTTATTTGAAAGGCAAAGACAACATTTTATCAACCGTTGACAAACTTTGAAATATGATATCTATCAAGCAAAGCTCAGCTAGGCTCCAGCAAGAACAATTCCTATTTATCCTATTCTGGCATCTGGGCCAGGAAGAACATGAGGAAGACACTTTTTTAACTAGTTACACTATTTGTTCCTTCAGGCTACTGTCACATTGACTCCAGGAACCTGAAAATAGCCAATTCTGGTAACATTTGCTCAAAGTCTGTCCTGGCATAAGGACTAGAGCACAGACAGCAGACAAATTTCACATTAGTCATGCAGTCACATCAGTCAGCTTTTGAACTCTTTCCATCTGCTCTTAGGCAACTTCAAGTTTCCAAAGGAACAAAATAAAGCCAAAAGAACAGTGTCAAGATAGCCAATTAAAGTAACAGCCTTCAACATAACTCCTCTTTCAAAAAGTGAACACTATTATAAAATAAAAAAAAAATTAAAGAAGTAACAACTAGAAATAAGTAATGAGAATTCACACTCTGAAGCAAACACAGAATTTAAAAGCATAGGTGCAAAAGGATAAACTTCAACTGCCTTGTGCCTTATTGGAATGAAATAAGGTTTCTGCTATTAAAACCAGTGAAAAGTGCTTCTCTGACACCCAAAACACTTCCAAAGGCAACCTGGCTTTCAGTCAAGAAAATCAATTATGCATCACAAAAAGTTTTCAGATACCTTTTTAAAATTTTGAAAACATCCTTGTATTACCTCAGGAGACATACTTTTTTAGTTTAGTTGCAAAGACATTTGTAAAATTATTTTGTTTAGGAAGGTTGTTGAACAGAAAAATACCATGCAATTTTCTTTCATATAGCAAATGGAATATTAAAAGTGACAGAACTGTACACCACAGAAAAATAACTGTCTGAGTGAGGATACTAGGTACCCTCTTAGACTCTACTTGGCTTGGACATCATATAGTCAAAACATGGCCTTCTGTGTTTCTACTACAGATAAGCTGAAATTCACTGTTCCAAGATTTCAAGGAAGCAAAGGCCGAGCTTTTGTTTCTTGCAACAACACTCATGCAAAGAAATTAATCAATGATACTGTAAACACAAAAATAAAAAAACAAAGCACATTTTACCTAGTTCTTATTGATCTGTACTAGCATATATCCAGGTACAAATCTTTCATTATGTCAATTAAGTAGAAAGGGAGTCAGAAAGGTTATTGATGGAGGAATACACAAGATGAAAGTAAGTTAGACATGAAACTAGGCCTATCAATCATTCTTACATTCTGTAAAAAGATTGCATGATAAGAAGAGAGGCTGAAGGTCTCAGAACTGTTATATTAGTACAGTCATTCCTGGTAAAGTAAATCAAGGAAGGCTTCCAACACCTAAAAAAAGAAAAACAATTTATGGCAACATATTCCATTAGCTAAGTGACACAATGCTGATTTGTTTTTCATGATTGATTCCAGAGTCTATAAGTCAGTGACATGTACATCACAGGCTCATTTCTTTATGGAGACTATTGAATCATGCTTTTAATGTTGAAGACAGGCTTCCTCGCTGTAAATAGACAGTAACTTTTCACCACTCTCCAACTTTTTTCCTAAGAAGTCCTGCATTGAGCTACCAAATTCAGCCAGGGGAAAATTCTTCATTCTGCAGAGTAAATTCACCACAGTTTAAAAGTGTGCTGCTAAGTATGTGTTTTGGATTTGCTCTTAAAACAGGGTTGATAATACAGACATGCCTTCATATTGCTGAGCTCTGCTCACACATGTAAAGGACATTTCTGCTCCTCCCTCTGTCCCACCAGTGAGTAGGCTGAGAGCATACAAGGAGTTGGAAGGGACACAGATGGGACAGCTGACCTCAGCTGACCCAGAGGATATCCCAGACTGTATGACACAATGCAGGGGGAAGAAAAAATGGGGGTCATTTGGAGTGCTGCTATTTGTCTTCACAAATAATCATTACATGTGATGGAGTCTTGCTTCCCTAGGGATGGCTAAGCACCTGCCTGATCAGGGGAAATGGAGAATGAATTCCTTTTTCTGCCTTTCTTGTGAGCATGCCTTTTGCTTTACCTATTAAATTGCCTTTACCTCAACCCATAAATTTTCTCACTTTTATCCTTTGGAATCACTCTGTCATCCTGCTAGTGGGGGTGAGCAAATGGTTAGTTCCCAGCAGAGGTTAAACCACAACAATAAGGGGGGGGGGGGGGGGGGNAAAAAGAAAAAAAAAAGGAAAAAAAAAGAAAATATTAAAAAGATAACTTTTGATCCAAGCTTTATTTTTAAACAATGCAGAAACCACCTCTATAACATCATCTGCAGTGCAACTGTAAGACTACTATTTCTGTGTGAATATTGTAAATCCAAACGTCACTCTTAGTCATCTCGGATAATTTTGTTAGTAGAAATTATGCAAAGAATCCTTGCTTTGTACGCTATCCCAAACACTACTAATTTGTGTGTTTGATTTTGGGTAGCAAAATCATGCAGTGAGAAAGCAACTTGTGATATATTAGTACCTACAGGTATAAGAAGCAAACCTTAGAAGATATCAAGATAATATAAAAGGAATTTCACAATTACAAATGTTGACATAGGATTGCAAACTGAATGCAGCGCCTCCACAGTCATGTTCTTCCTGTTACAAATGTGAAAATAGTATCAAATGCACAGCTTGTTGGTAGCCTAGAAACAGCATGGAAGAGGCCAAATGGGAAAGGATGAAAAGTAAAGAAGGAAGTCAGAACTTAAGGTCCAGTTGTTTCCTAGTGCAAGTCAGCACAAAGCCTCAGTGTTTCTGTGGAAGCTCTTCTATTTGAAGCCTGTGACAAATTTAATCATTATTAAAGAATCTGTGGTTACACCTTCCAATGATTTCTAACATGAGAATATAGAGATAACAATACTATCACAGCAGCCTTGATTCTGTACACTATGTAGGAGGAGACTGCTCACAGAGTCCTAAGCACTTCAGGGTATTGTTGCAGAAGCAACAAAGCCTCCAGCTTTCACCTGATCTTAACTAGGATAACTACAAACCAAATCATCAGCTTTTACGTGTTATACCTCATTCTCCTTTGTTCTTCATAAGAAAAGTCAGTTCTGGAATGACAAAGCCTTCAAATATAGCAGTTTTTAATGCATATCATGTAAATTACTGCATTACGTGTCAAACTAGATAGTATGAAAATAGCTTTCACAAATGAATATGATTTAAAAATTACCTTTTCATCTTTAATCTGTTGACAGTCAACAGTCAACAATCAAGTCTGATGATTGTTCTTGTAAGTACTTACTTGTACCCAAGCTTAATAAATATATTACACAGTTCAGAAGTAGTAAAACAAAAGAAATATCACATCATATTTTAGTCACTAATTCTATTCTTTGTGTGCAGTGTTTGGTTTTGACAGTAAAAGCCATTTGAGTGAATTATATGCAATAAAGAGAACCTTTATTTTGCTGTGATACTGAATATCTAGGGTTTTTTTCCCAAAGGTTTGCTAACATATGTTGCAGTATTACCACATATTTCCTGTACGTTCAGTATCCTGATATGGTGATACTAGAAAACACTTGTCATTAAACACAGATACAAAGATGAAAAAGTCTGAAGTCCACACTACTTACTGTAAAAGTGTAATTGAATTGAATAAAATTTAAAGTAAGTTATAAAATGCAACATGTGGAGGTGATTTATATCAAGGTTCCTTTTTTAAGTAAAAACTATAGTTGTATGTTAAATCTGCAAAAGACTGGTGAAGTAATAATAAAATGCTACTATCTTAACAGGTAGTTTTGCAAAGCCTCATCCTTCTAGGGTAGAGTTGAAAAGACATTTACAATTAAGAAATAATGCATTCAGTTAAGCACTGTAGGTAAAAATCCTTCTTAATGGTAATTGTCAATCAGTTCTCTTCCCCAAAAACCCCTTAAAACACCAGTTTCCTAACAGAGAGGTTTATTTATACTTTCTTTTAAAAAAGTGTTTTAATTTTGAAATATCCATATTATCTAATTAAAGTAATTTTCACTATTTATTTTATGGTAACAAAACTTTCACCAAATAAATGGTCAAACTTTGTAACATATCTAAGCTTACAATTCTTCCTGCTACACCTTTTGAAGTTTAATTTTAGCTATGCACATTGAAACACTGATATCAGGTTTTTGCCTAAGCATATGCTGGAAGAACATGGCCAAGTTAAAATCCACCTTCAGAATTTCTTGATAGTTTATTACTTTGGACACCTTGTGCGACTATCTATATTTATATAATTCATATTTATATTATTTATATATCCATACTCATAAAGACTATGACCTGATAAATACTTACTTTGTGATTCTTTATAAGATCTGAGTTTGGGGCTTTTGTTTGGACACATTTTTGTTTGGTTTTGTTGGAATTAAAGCTTCAAGAAGGAATAGTCAACAAAAGAATCTTTAAATCCAAGAGGTAGTGTATTTGTAGTATTCCAGTGCTGTTCAATTACTATGTATTGGAGAATGTTTTACACATTAACTCATATTCAAGTCAACAAGGCTACAGTTTCAACTTATATTGTATTTCCCATGTTGTGCTGCAGCTACCTGAGGCTGACACTGAAGAATGAGACCAAGGCCTGGGGCTTCTTAAACAAGCAAACTGAGAGCCAGTGCTGGTGCGTGTAAGAAACCAAAGAAGTCTGTGGAGTCAGCCCACTCAGTATTCCTTTCATCAGGTGATTTAGATACACAGTACTGTGCCAAGAAGAAGTGCGAGAGCTTTAATACTACAGGTACTACGTTATGTTGTTAGCAACGTGTGGATCAAGGTATTGTCTCACATAGCAGCAATTTCAAGAACCAAGTCTTCTCCCATGACCAGCAAATATCAATAGGAGTAATTTGTACTCATCCTTGGAGTCTCAGTCCTTTGGAGAATTCTTTTAAGTTAAAAAATATCACAGAATCACTAGGTTGGAAGAGACCTCCAAGATCATCTAGTCCAACCCTTACCCTAGAACCTCAACTAGACTAGACTATGTCACCAAGTGCCACGCCCAGCCTTTTTTTAAACACATCCAGGGATGGTGACTCCACCACTTCCCTGGGCAGTCCATTCCAAAACTTTATTACTTTATTACTCTTTCTGTAAAAAACTTCTTCCTAATATCTAACCTATACCTCCCTTGACGCAGCTTGAGACTGTGTCCTCTCGTTCTGTCAGTTGCTGCCCGGTGAAAGAGACCAACCCCCACCTGACTACAACCTCCTTTCAGGAAGTTGTAGAGAGCGATAAGGAGGAAGTTGTAGAGAGCGATAAGAGGTTTTTTGTTTGTTTTTTTGTTTGTTTGGTTGGTTTTGTTTTTTGTTGGTTTTTATTTTTTTAATTTTTTTTAAAAAATAAGTGAACATTAACCATTTATTCAAAGTTATACAAGAATTTGAAGGATAAAGTCTTCTGCAACAGGAAACCAACTTACAAGTTTCATGTCTCAGTTGAATTGAAGTGGAGGCGAGCGGGGCAGGGGGAGGGAAGGGTGAACAAACAAGTTAGTAGGCCGCATCCAGGCAGCTAGAAAGTAAAAACAGGCTCAACAGCAGCCTCCTCCAGCCTGTTGTCCTCCCTGATTGCCTGCAAGTGTTGCATTAGTAGCGGCATGTTGAGGGCCAATTTTTATGCCGTTTGCCTCATTATTAATGTCAAAAACTCCTTCCTGGATTTTCTCGTAGATCTTTGCAGTGTTAATATATGCCTCCTCTACATTGGAAGCAGTTTTGGCAGATGTCTCCATAAAGATAAGTCCATGCTCTCGTGCAAATGCTTCACCCTCCTCTTTCTTGACTTCTTGTCTAGATATCTCAAAATATAATTCATATTTCAATAATAAGGTCAAAATATGACAGAATAGTAGCATCTCACTCTTGGGAACAAAGCTTTCATGTTGGCTCTAAACACTCAAACCCTTAATTAGTCACAGACAGTTGTTCCAAAACCTGATTGGACTTCTTAAGAGAGGTCTCAGCAGTAGCTTTTGTTCACATCTGGTCATCATCCTTAGTGTGAGGAATTAAACAACAAGAGCAAATTTGGACACTGAGAGATTTGCTAGAGAGTAGAGGAAAGGAGGTGATTGCTAGTAAGTGATTTGTATGGAAAATACACTACTAGATGTAAAGTCCTTAAAAATTTTGGAGCATTGTATCAGATCCATGACAGTTATTTCAACTTTTAAACATTGGGGTCATATTTCCTAATATCCATTGTACTTATAATCAAAGAAAACTTCTGTTCAGAGATTTATGAATGAAAGCTGATGTTGCAGAACAAGACTGCAGAATCTTTATCAATTATCTAACAAGATGGCATGTTCTTTCGTGTGTTCAAGGTGCATATTGAGGGCTTTTTTTTTCTACTTCAGGAAAAAAAAAAGATGAATAAGAGAAAACTTTTACCCTATTTGCTTGTACAGCACAAGTAGTCCAATGGCATTGTTAAACTTGTGGCATTATCATGAGAAGTATTTTTGGAGAACAGTTTGAACAAAACTGACAAGCCAATGTGGAATGTATGATGGCTTTATATTTTTACCGTTAGTCTGGTTTTATGTCCATTATTCTTAAATATCTTCTCAAAAGAAAAAGAAGGAACATTGTGGTGTATGATTATGTCTTATTTGCCATTACATGTCCAAAGTCTGGATTGCCCCCCTACCTTAATTTTGCTCACATGTAGTATGCGTGGCTGTGAACAAAAGAATGCTGACAATGCCAAGTAGTTACCTTCCCAATGTGTTCTCAAAGAAGTCAACATATGTATATGTGCAGTGAGAGACATTCCAAGTTCTAACAAGATCTCAAGTCATCACATTTCCACAAGCTTGGCACATCCAAGAGATTCCTTGCTTTTCTGCCTCATCATTTCAGAAAAACAGTTGAACCATTTTTTCACTCTAAGCCATTCTACATTCTTTTCTGCAGAGTAATCTGTAAGCATTACTCCATACAAATCAATTTACATTTCTATAAAAGACTCATAAAGTAAAAGTCTCGCTTTGCAACTTATTTGATCTGTTCCTTTCCAATATCTGGAGTTGCTTTACTTTTTTTTTTTTAACATAAAGGTTCATATCTGAGTTTTAGATGTATTAGTTCGACAACTGCTATATTACACCAAAAGTGCTCTCCAGGGCAGGAAAAACAGCTGAATTGTCTTTGTACATCTACACATTCCCTCCAAATGACTTCTCACAAGAGTTGCACTCTGTGATTCAGAAAATTTTTATGCTCACATCTAAACTTCCCTGGGGCACTATTCTGCAGGATTGAAAAATACGTTTGCCTGTGTTTATGAGTTTGAGGTAAACCTCCTAGCTGAAGAAAACAGGTATAATTCTGTTTGAATGAATAGTTGTTTTCAGCTATACAACAGTAGCACACCCCACCCTTTCTGTGCCTCTTCTTAAAATTGGAAAAAGAAGTTGGAAGTCAAAAGGACACTTACACTCCAATATGGCTCTTCTATTTAGATTTAACAGAGCATATCTTGATTTCATATATATTTTTGCCATTTTATGAAAACGCATTATTAATACCTCAAAAGTATCTTTCTTGTCCCAGATTCATTTTGTACCCTTTTCCCCGGGTTGGAATTAGCCAGAGGCAGTGGTATGGGAAGATCTGTCTTAAGCGACTAAACTCTGAATTTGTGCAACTGAAGATTCATTTTTCTCAAGCCATAACATAAGGACTTCAGTGATGCTTAGTTGAATCAAGTGATAGGATATCCTTAAGTAGGTACTGGAAACATGACCAACAACATGTTTTCCTGTTTTCCCCTGAAATATCAGATACTGATTGTTGCTAAAACAGGATACCAAACAAGGGATTTTAACCTTAGTCGGTATGGGAATTCCTATGTGTCTTATGAAGGACAAAAAAGCATAGCAGTTCCCTCCCAGATCTCCCAAATCATCTATGCTTTGCTTTTCCCAGAAGTTCAGAATGAAAGCATATTGAAATCCAAGCTAGAACATTGAGAAACAAGATTTTATAAAAAGAAAAGTAATAGTTACAGTAAATAGTTATTTAAATTCACTGTAACAAATACTATTAGAGAACACGTTAAAAATGCATTGTAAATTTTAAGGATGAAAAGATAAATAAACAAATAAACCTATTTGTACTTCTTTGAATGGCCCTCACTTAATTTCCTTCCTGAGGTAAATGAAAAAGCCAATCATATCCTGTGTGAAAACTGTGTATAAACTGCGTTCTTCCAAAAATAAAGGAAATAGATATAAACCCCTGAGTGTTTGTTACATCACTTTGTTAAATTAATCAGAGGACAAGGCCAAGTCACTCTCCAGAAGAATTAGAGGTCAACATTTGGAATAAACTTCATTAAACTTAATTTGATCATCCTTGAATTCAGGAAACTTATGTTTTCATAAACAGAAGTAAAAAGGGTCCATAAATAAAGACACAGAGTTCCTTAATCCTGAATGACCCCAGTTTTTTTCTGATTTTGATAGGAAGAAAGAAAATACATGAGTGCTATCCCAGAATACATTTTCTATTTTTACAACTGTTTCATTTCTAAAATAACATTAAATTTAGTCAATAGAAGCAAGTAGCAACAATCAGAACCTCATAGTAGTCGTTCCACAGAGCCACCATGAGCAGACAACTCAATTGTCCTAGCAAAATTAATCTCTTTCCATTCCTTTTTAACTGTAGACAACTTCCAGAGTTCACTCATTTTTAAAGACAGTAGTTTTTAGGAAACTCACAGGTGATTTTCTTTAGAAACTGCTTTTCTGAAAGATTGGCCATAATCCGGTCTTTAGTCTGTCAATGTGCCATTCAGTAAAAAAACCTCAAATATTTGGCTTGCAAATCCCATGGGACAAGAGCCTCTATTCATTAGTGTTTGTTTCTGTAAAGCTACACTAACAGAACATGCTTTAGTCAGGATCCTGGAAAAGAAAGCATGCAGACCTTGCATCTCTCATCCTTAGACAAAAGAGAATCAGAAGCAGGAATCTGGAGCATAGCAACATAAGATTTTGATGGAGGTTCACTTAAATAATTCATTAGTTGCTTTGTTCAGCACAATGTTGTTGGGGTATAAGAAAGATGGAGTAAACTAACATCTCTACCAGGTTTTTTTCCTTGAGTATTTTTTAAACTCTTCTTGCAGAATTGAAATTTTTTAATGGAAAAATATGTAGGAGCAGCTTTGAAGTGTCAAAATCTTTGGAATATAAAAAGCAAAGATGTACTAAGATGAAATGAGAAAAACTTGAAGTGTGGACTAACTGAAGTTATTTTATTGACTCAATAGATTTCTTTCTCAATATCTAGGTAGGGAAAGCAAAAAATAATTTTAACCTCTTATTCATGGTCCCAATGCCATGCACAATGTGATTGGCCTGTTATTCCTTATCAGAGCAGGAAACGAATGGAAGAGAACAAACAAATTAAGGAAATGAGTACCTATGAGAAGAAAACTTTGCAGATAAATGTAAGTAAGAGAGAATTGATTTTCTAAAAAAAAGTACCAGGTAATTATTTGTTTAAAAATATGCAAGAAGATCCTTTAATACTCAGGTAAAACTTAGCTCAGCATACATCATTCTGTGCCTTTGAATTAAATTTGCTAGACAATGTACTACCTTTCTTGTTGGCAACATTTTAAAATAATGAATATTAACATCTGACTACAATATGAGTTTACATTACACCACAAAGCAGAAATATAGCAGCAAAATAAGGAAGACTGTTGCTTCCTTAAAAGATTTATGACACATGATGTACTTTAGGTTGCTGTTTTGAAGTGCTATATATTTCATTCTGATACACAAAGGAATATATGCATTTTAGAAATAATAATCTTAAATGTTCAAAGCTTTAAAACAGAAACCTGAGGTTACTTGATTCCCAAAACTATACAGTGAAATAGTTTTGACATAATTGAGATCAAAAAGATTACTAATATTTTAGCACATACAAATACGTAATTCCTTAAGGTAACATTCCCAATTTATTGTTTGATCAACAAAACAGCACATTTTAGGATTAAGATTAATAGGCAGCCAAATTCTTTCTGGCCAAGTACTTTTGAGAAAATACACCTGTGTGCTCCACCTCTGATCAGACCTTTGTCTATTTATAATGTTCATCTCCCTGCATAGATAACGATATAATTCTCTCTCTTGCATGATATCCTTTCTAAATTTTGCTAAACTTGTGTTTTCAGGAAATTCTTGTTGTTTTTTGTCATTTTGTTTTGTTTTTTAAATCAGATTAACGCAGATTATATTACAATACTGATAAAATATCACAAAGGTCTATAAAATCTTTGAGAGTTTCTATACATTTTTGATGGTGTACTAACGAAACAACCCATATTTGGGGTTTCTAATACTGGCAGCAGTAACCTACGTGCAACGTATTAAACATCATTTATTTCCTTATTGCATATTGTCTAGACACAGCCGCCAATTTATAGTCTGTGTCCAAACTTGAAATACAAATGTATTCTGCATCACCATAAGGACATTCTTTATTTACCTAAGTAATTGCTACATGGCCATCAGTCCATTCTACTTACAATCTTCGTAGGCTTGAGACTAGTTTTTTCGAAACATGTTGTTACAATTTGTTTTTTTTGAACATGGG
>VXBA01003165.1:0-24104 GCA_013399895.1 Serilophus lunatus
GTGTTTTGTTGGAGAATCTTTTTTATCTCTTCATTCACCATAACCTAGAATGAATTCACAGAACAGATGTTGGGTAACTTGACTTGTTGAATCCTTTTGGCTGCCACTGCAGAAAAGTAGATTAACAAGCACAGTTTGCTTTTAGATATATCACAATAACTTTTTAGATGCCGTCATAAACCCAAATAAATACCTGAAATTGTTAGTCTCAATATGAAAATTGGGGTGGATATCTTCCTTAACTTTCCTTCCCACACCACAGAGGAAGGTGGCAAAATTGTCTTGTTTGATAGCTCAAAAATTAAAATTATATGGAAAACATTCTGATTTTATTTGAGAGTAGGAAATATCCTGAAAGAAAACAGAATCTGAATCATAAATCAATCCCCATACAGGAAGTACCTTTACCTTTATTTCTTCCTCTAAATGTCTCTTTAGTTCCTCAATCTGTTGAGTAAATGCCTGTTTGCCTCTGGATAGCTGAGATATCAAACCATCTTTTTCTTCCACCTGGCGTGAATATTCACCTAAGGAAGTTTAGAGTCAGACTGCAATTTAAATATAAGTTAATGTATCTTTTAAACATTGTACACCAGTTAACAGAGACTTAAGTAAAGCATCATTCCTTGTCTTGTTACCTACTAATTACAGGTTGTCCCATTCCAAAGGGGTGTGGCAGTGTTACCTGACTCTGTCTGCAGACGAGCTCTTTGAGCATTGAGGTCATTGATCATTCGCTGATGCTCTTCTTCCTTTGTCTTAATCTCACTCAGTTGGTCTTCCAATGTGCGGCACATCTTCTCCAGGTTTGCCTGTGGAGATCACAGAGAATAAAGGAGATGAGTATTTAGACACTTCTTATTGTGAACAGCAGGATTCGAAGCAGACGAACGTGAACAGACTTGCAAGCTCTAGGCTGCTCCTTGGTGTTAGAAGGTGAGAAACACAGCTCCACACAGAGACAAGGAGTTAGGTGGCAACCAGGCCACCATTGAAAAAGATATATTTCAACATTGTTTATTTTCAGGTTGTTTTCAGTATATTTTTCAGTACCTTGGCTTTGGAGACAGACTCCATGTTACTGGCCAAGTCATCAATCTCCATCTTGAGCTCACTCTTCTCCTTCTCCAGCTTCTGCTTCACACGTTGCAGGTTGTCGATCTGCTCCCCGAGCTCAGCCGTGCTGTCCGCGTGCTTCTTGCGCAGGGCGGCAGCCGTGGCTTCGTGCTGCAGCGTGGCCTCTTCGAGGTCACGGCGCATCTTCTGGAATTCGGCCTCACGCTTCTTGTTCATCTCCACCTGAGCTGCCGTCGCCCCTCCTGCTTCTTCCAGGCGCTCGCTGATCTCCTCGAGCTCCCTCGACAGGTCAGCCCGATGCTTCTCTGCTTTAGCGCGAGAGGTTCGCTCTGCCTCGATTTCCTCCTCCAGTTCCTCAATACGAGCCTGGAGAACACGAGGCACCCTTCACACCCCTGACCTTCCCCTACCTGAGCTGAGCCTGAGGAAGGGAGGGCAAGGTACACAGACTTGCCTGCAGCTCCTTGATCTTCTTCTGTAGTTGCATGCCCAGGGCTTGTTCATCCTCAGTTTTGCTCTGGATCTGGCTGATTTCAAAGTCTTTCCTTTGGGCAGAGCAAACTGTGTCAGAGCTCAAAGAAAGAAGACAAGTGCTCCAGCCCAGCACTGAGGTACCCCAGAGCCACACTTACTTCTTCAGTTTCTCATCCAGCTGCTGCTTATCGTTCTCCAAATCCATGATGCTGTCCTGGGCCAGCTTCAGGTCTCCCTCGAGCTTCCTCTTGGCTCTCTCCAGGTCCATGCGCAGTTTCTTCTCTTGCTCCAGGGACCCTTCCAGCTACACAGAACAAGACCATCAGTGCTCCACCAGCCAGGTCTATCTCCATACCTGTCCTGTTCCTGCTCTACGTCTGTGGGCTTACATCATCCACTTGCTGCTCCAGCTTGGTCTTGGCTTTGGTCAGTGTATTGACTTTGTCCTCTTCTGCCTGCAGGTCATCCAGGGTTTGCTGATGGGCCTCTTGGAGGGCTTTCTTCTCTTTTGTCAGCTTGNCATACCTTGTTTTCAGTGGCATGCTTTTCCTTCTCCACCTTGGCCAGTGTTAGCTCAAGGTCATCAATATCTTTCTTCAGCTCTGAACATTCATCCTCCAGTTTCCTCTTCTTGGCTGTCAGCTCAGCATTAATTTCCTCTTCATCCTCAGCCCTTTCAGTCACTTCTTTAACTTTGGCTTCCAGCTGGATTTTGGTTTTGATGAGCTGATCACACCTTTCCTCAGCATCAGCCAAAGCATCTGCTTCCTGATAGGAAGACAGAATTTTCTTGATTTATTTTCTGAACTTTTCTATGTTTGTTTTGAAACATGGCCTAAAGTTTTTCTCTCCTCAAGCAACTTTAATCTTCTTGCTGATCTTTAGTTTGGTTTGGATGTTGGGGGGGGGTTGTGTGTTTGTTTGGTTGGGTAAAATACCCTTGGTACAGCCTTTCAGGTGAAACAGTATGGATTTCTAAATGATTTTATCTGTCCTAGAAATGTCTCACATTTTTTGTAGGTGTGAAAATTCCTCATTTACCTGTAAAAGAGTAGGCTTGGATACATTTGTGTTCACAAACACAACATGCAATGTCTATCCTTCAGTAACGGAATCCTTCTGAACCCATTATGACCCTGGGAATAAGTAATCTGGTAGTCTCACCAGTAACTGAACAGAAATAAGATTCCTCTCTCTAAAAGTGTATAAATATTGCTGCTTGGGCAAGTGGGGTAGATCAGGTCCCTGTGTGTCACCCTTCTGCGCTGTGTTTGTGGTGGCATATGCTGGTTTCAGCTGATCAGTGTAATTGTGTTTCTCTTTGGTGGGCTTTTTTTGTCATGAATCTGTTTTGTCCTAAAGGAATTTGAAAGGTGAATATCTTATAAGAAAGTCCAATGGGATACTTATTTTTCTCCTTACACTAAGGAAAACAGGTAACATCAGGCTTCCCATTTTCTATGGAAATATCCGAATAACTGTGATTAATACAGTGTTCCAGTTTTAGTTGTCAAATTAAGTTATCTTATGGGTAGATTTAGATGACTCTAAAGTTATATTTAAGTATGCTTTTCATTATATTTCTAAACAATATTCTATTTTGTGAAGTGCTGTATGTCTGCAAGGTTCAGAAAACTGTGATGGCAAAATTATTAATGTTTGAGATTGAGAGGTCTGGCCATGAACTTCTTTCGTTAGAGAATTTCTTTTAACTATAAGTTAACAATCCATGGATGTTTCCATATCCCCATTTATGAGCTAAGGTAAAACCAGTTGTACCTCTCTAAGCTCCAGCAAGAGCCAGTCTCCTCATGACCATGTAATTTACAGTTTGTTCCCTTTGAATTGTTGCAGTTAACAAGCTACTTGAGTTAGAACATCCTTCTGAATCGTGGATACTTGTCTATGTTAACATTGAGATGACTGGATCTCCTCACAACTTTCTCCTTTTTCTGATACAGGGTTGGGACTTTGCACGTTGACAGAGAAAAGGGAGCTGAGGGGGAGATGTGTCCAATTGTTGGGAATACAACACAAATATCATGCAAAAATGGATTGTAGTGGAAAGTTAATTAAGACAGCCTCTTAGGCAGAACTCTCAACTTTAAATATTAGCAATTTTATCACAATAGGATGTTGTTTCTAGTGGAACTACAATATAAAATCCATTATAGATTTAATGCATGACCTTGATTTATACGATTTAAGTCTAAAGCATAAAGAGCTCTTTTATTTAACTAATAATTGAGGGAAGAAGAAATCTACCCTGGATTGTATAACTTTTAATTTTGAAACAGAAATACTGTGTCTGTATATTCTTAAACTAAGGAGAAATTTGAAGCTGATTAACCCCTAGTTACCACTTGACTGATCAACAATTAATCACTTTAGTTACTGCCCACTTTGTTTTGCATTTATGCTCCAAAGTTAATTCATTGTTCTCCATCATGGGGAGATGGAGATTCTTCCTGCATCACTCACCTGCTCAGAGAGACTTGAGGGTACACTTTTTGCTGTGTATGTCATGTTTGCTACATACCTTTGCCCCCTTCCTTTGGAGGCAGGAGCACTGACTACCACTTGGAGCTCCCTGTTTCTTTGCCCTGGCTGTCACTTCTCGCCACATCACTGCCTTCACATGCATAGGATGGATAATTCCCCAAATATATGACTTTTGGTCTTCTACGGTCTGACCTTCAGTTCATAAAGAACAGTCTGAATGTATTGACTCATTTTCAGAGTGATAAATTAATGGTGATACTCACAGACTGAACTTGGAGCTGCAGGTCATTTTTCTCTTTCAGTAAAGAAACCATTTTCTCCTCCAGCTCCTTCCGCTTTGCCTCAGACTTTGCAAGCTCTTCCTTGGTTTTCTCAAACTCTTGTTTCATGTTGGCCATCTCCTTCTCAGACTCTGCGCTCTTCAGCAAGGGCTTGATCTTGAAGAACAACTTCATCCAGGGCCAGTGCTTCACGTTCATGAATGAACGAATGTTGTACTGGATGCAGAAGATGGACTCTCTGGCGCATAATTAAAAGGTACAAGAAGTATTTTCAGTCTGACAAGTGTCAACACTTTGCCCAAAGCCCAGTGACCTTAAGAAAAAAAAGAATGTGTACCTCCTCTCCACCATTCTCTGGTACTCCACTCTCATCAGGTAACCCCTGCATCTGGCCTGGGTACGGGTGATGAGCTGTGCCAGTTTCTCATCCCTCATCTCCTCCAGGAGCCCCAGCAGCCCAGCTTTGAAGAACACCTTAGAGAGGGAATGTTGCAGCACATCAGTGTCAGGTAGAGCAAAGCACAGGCACAGGGTGAGTGAGAGAAAGGGGGGTTTGTACCTTGGTGTGTCCAAATTTGTACTGGGTGTGGTCCACATCGATTGAGCCAAGGAGCTTCTCAGAAGCCTTCTTGCTATCGATGAACTGTCCCTCTGGGATGGCACTGGCATTAAGCACCTTGTATCTGTGAAAAGAGGAAGATAAGGCTATTTTTTCCCAACTAACACATAGTAGCCACTAACCTCCACCAGCTCATATACAGCTATTTTTGACAACAGAGCACAGCCTGAAAGGACATAGGAATGAACCAACAACAGTTTCATTGATGCTGAGAAGTGCAGCGCTCTTACCTCTGTTTGAAGTCAGCATAGAGGACTCTGCTGGGGAATCCTTTCCTGCAAATCCTGATCCCTTCCAACACGCCGTTACAGCGCAGCTGGTGCAGCACCAGTTCATGTTCCATGGCACCTGAGCAATGCAGAGCACAAATGGATGGCCCAATTCCAGTGCAGAGGGGAATCACAGAATATGCTGAGTTGCAAGGGACCCACAAGGAACATTGACTCCAACTCCTGATCTTGTAGCGGCCCATCCTCAATAGTTTCCCCCCCCGTCCCTGAGAGGATCATCCCAACCCTCCTGCAGCTCTGGCAGCCTTGGGGCTGTGCCCACTGCCCTGGGGAGCCTGGGCAGTGCCCAACCCCCCTCTGGGCAAAGAAGAGCCTTGGCCTGAGATCCCCCCTGACCCTGCCCTGACACAACTCCAGCCCATTCCCTGGGCTCCTGGCCCTGGTCCCCACAGAGCAGAGCTCAGGCCCTGCCCCTCCTCTGCCCCTGCCCAGCAAGTTGTCCCTGCAAGGAGGTCTCCCCTCAGTCTCCTCTCCTCCAGCTGAACACACCAAGTGCCCTCAGCTGCTCCTCACACCCTTCCCCTCCAGGCCCTTCCCCACCTTCATTCCCTCCTTTGGACACTCTCCAGTGGCTCAATATCTTTCCCATGTTGTGGTGCCCAAAGTGCCCCAATATTGGAGGTTCAGCCTCCTCAGGTCAGAGCAGAGCAGGACAATCCCCTCCCTGGCCCAGGGATGCTGTTCCTGATGCCCCCAGGACATCGATGTCCCTCCTTGCTGACAGGACACTGCTGACTCGTGGCCAACTGGCCCTGGCCCAGGATCCCCAGGGCCCTTTCCCAGCACTGCTTTCCAGCATCTCATTCCCAGTGTATCTGTACATCCAGGGTTGCCCCATCCCAGGGGCAGAATCTGGAGTTTCCCCTTGTTGAACTTCCTATGGTTGATGATTCCCGGTGCTTGGATTTGTCAAGGTCTCTCTGCAGGGCCTCCCTGCCTTCAAGGGAGGTGAGTTTTGTGTTCTCTGCAAACTTCCTTAGTGGAAGATGTTGAAGAGCACAGGGCCCAAGATGGAGCCCTGTGGAACCCCACTAATGACAAGTCTGATGTCACCCCAGTCACTGTCGCCTTCTGTGCCCAACCCATGAGCCAACTGCTCACCCACCACATGATATATTTATCCAGTTGTGGGCCGGACAGTTTGTCCAGAAGGAATGTCTGTATCAGAGCGAGCTCTCCTCCTACTTGATATCTTACCAGGTGTTTTAGTCTCATTGGGGATGATGCAGCGCACAAAATGGGGATGAGTGCTCCGCAAATTGGTCATCAGCTTGTTTAAGTTCTCCTAGAGAAACCAGTAGCAATGTGAGTTTCCTATGTCCAGTCTTTGATGCATCAAGCTCAGGTAATGACTCAACAACATCTCAAGCTGAGTTTCATAACACTTAGATGAAGCCAAAGAAACCAAATATTTCTTCTGTTTGAAGATACTGAACACAATTTTCAAAGACCAAAATACTTCTGTGTTGCTACTAGTCCAGTGAAAGCCAATATATAATATCACACATTCACAAATAATTGACTTTCAGATTTTTCACGTTCTGCCTTTTGAAAGTCAATCTACTTCAGTTTTAAAAATTGAGGTTTTATTTCAGTAAGAAATTACTTTCAGTCCCTCAACAGAAATGCAGGAATACTAACATTACAGTTATGGTCTGAGAAAAAGACATAAAAACATAAAGAGCTGGAAAAAAAAAAAAAAAAGAAAACCCACCTAATTTATTAGAATATCATAATTTTGAAGACGGAATGCTTATTTTTGGATGTGACATATTAGCAATTTTAAAATTGATCCTGAAAAACCTGATGTGGAATGTCCAAAGAAGTTTACCACTATTTCCCATTTCAAAGGTAACAGATGCAGTACTGTACCCGGAAAAGAGCTGAGACTGTCTGGAAAGAAGAACCCTTCTTC
The DNA here is from genome assembly GCA_013399895.1 of Serilophus lunatus. Taxonomy (NCBI): domain Eukaryota; kingdom Metazoa; phylum Chordata; class Aves; order Passeriformes; family Eurylaimidae; genus Serilophus; species Serilophus lunatus. The sequence continues at coordinate 7,159 of VXBA01003165.1, forward strand.
TTGCCTCCCTTCTTGCCACCACCAGCTTCTGCAAATTAAAGAAAAGAAAAAAAAAATAAATTGAACACAAAACACCTATTAATGTTTAGCGTTTGTGGCTTTAATTCTGTGTCAGCATTTTCCCACACTGAAAATACAGAACTGACCTGCATCTGCTCCACCATAGTTGGCGAAGAGTAAGGCCAAGGTCTTCACAGATGATTTCTGGTACAGCCCAATCACAGTTTCATTCAGGGGGTCTTTGTTCTTCTCCAGCCACCCAGAGATGTTGTAGTCCACTGTCCCAGCATAGTGCACCAGGGAGAAATGGGCCTCAGCCTTGCCTTTGGCAGGTTTGGGCTTCTGGAAATTGTTGGACTTGCCCAGGTGCTGGTCATAGAGCTTGTTCTTGAAAGAGGTGTCAGTTGCCTTGGGGAACATGCACTCCTCTTCCAGGATGGAGAAGATGCCCATGGGCTGGGAGAGATTATAACAGACAAGAGGGAGAAATAGTTTAGAAAGGAGACATCTTTTGGTTGAAAAGTTACCAGAGTCAGAAAAGAAAGGTGTTCTCATAATTTCATGAGAATAAGCCAGAGAAAATTAACTAAGGCTCAACTTTTTTCTTTTGTTGCTGCTTCATTTTAAGTTATGGAAATGTTTTTGCTGATGAAATTATTGCAGATACGACATTGTGAAATACTGTCTTCTCCATAAAACCTACTTACAGGTAGGTACGTACAGACCATGACCACCTTTTATAGTACTTTATTTTGTAATCTGACAATGAATTCTCTCACCAAAAGTCCTGATATCTGAGTATGATCTCCAAAAACCTTTCCACCTTTTTGCCTCAGAGTATGTATTTGTAGAAGCTAAAATATTCACACATGCTTCTTATTTTCATCTCTTGGCAAGTATAGAGGATCCAACATATAATAGACTTAGAGGATACCTTCTCAATGAGCTCAATGCAGGCAGCCAGGTCCATCCCAAAGTCAATGAATGTCCATTCAATTCCCTCCTTCTTGTACTCCTCCTGCTCCAGCACGAACATGTGGTGGTTGAAGAACTGTTGCAGTTTCTCGTTGGTGAAGTTGATGCACAGCTGCTCAAAGCTGTTGAACTACAAGACATAAAAAGGCATAAAATTATTTCAAGGATCAGCAATAACAGCAAAGTGTGTTCTTGTGCAGTCCTAATTCACCAGGGGTGGTACTATAAATACGAGTCCACTTCCTGTGTAGTTTTCCTTTGCTATGTCTCTAACATAAGTTATGTGTTTAGAAAAGACAGGATTCAAATTTAGAGCAATTAGAAGATTAGCTTTCTATTTTCTTTTGTCAAGATTAAAAATGATAATTCCAAAAGCCCTACAAATAAAATGTGGGGAAATACTTCTATCAAACATGTCTCAAAATTGTCAATTGTTGTTCTACAGCAATGCTAAAAAGCTCTGTTCCTCACATCAAAGATCTCGAAGCCAGCAATGTCCAGGACACCAATGAAGTACTGCCTGGGCTGCTTCGTATCCAGCTGTTGGTTGATGCGAATAACCATCCACAGGAACATCTTCTCATAGACAGCCTTCGCCAGGGCTCCCACAGAATTGTTCACCTAAAGCATAGAATTAAGGTTTGGAGGTTACTAAACACAGCAGAGGAGAATCAACAGGAACCATCAAAACATGTCCCAGATTACCATCTTATTCCTACCTGTTGCACAGTTTGGCCCTTGGTCACATATTCATTCCCCACCTTGACTCGGGGGTAGCAGAGGGCCTTGAGCAGGTCTGCTGAGTTCAGACCCATCAGGTAGGCAGCCTTGTCAGCAACTGAAGACCAGAAGAGACAGAAAAGTAAATATTCAACAATTCTTAAAATTTGGTCCTCAACATTGTCCCGCATGTGTTCTCTGTTACAGGGTTACACAACAATATCTGTCAACATTGCAAAACTTATTTCTCTGTTGTCTTCAGGGTTGAAGACATCTCTTTCTGACCTTCAGTTTCTACAAATGTTCTTTAAGAGACCTCATTGCTTTTATCCTTTTTCAGGTATAACTATGGGACTACGTATTTACTTCTGGTCATATAGCAATAGGATTCATCACTCAGAGACATGGATGCATGGACTGTCCTTCCTGCTCTGACAGAGACTAATCAAGTATGTATCTAACATCATAGTTCCCTCCAGGTGATGAGGGTGAAGAAGAGCACAGTGTCTCATCTTGTTCAGGCTGAACCACTTTACTTCTTCACACTGCAGCAGATTGCAAGGTGTGTTTCAACTTAAAGTATGACTAACAATGTAACAGGAATTGACATCCTTCTCTCCAGGATTCCTGGCACCATACACCACATCTCTCATTTATGAAGCAGTCACAGATAACAAGTACAAGTATCATTAGATGAGCACATGTCTCAACTGTCATCTAGTCATGGAGCAATTCCTCTTATTCTTATTTTACACATTTGCATATTTGGAGCCTGAAACCTGCGTAAGTACCTCTTGCTGTGACAAAGACTATCTCTTTTGGAAAGTTTGCTGACTCTGCTGATACCTTCAGTGCCATCAGGCTCTGCCTGCTCCTCACGCTGCTTCTGCTTGAACTTGAGGTTCCCATAGTGCATGACAGCCCCTGTCAGCTTGTAGATGGCTGTTTTCTCATCAGCACTGAAACCCAGGATGTCAATGGCACTCTAGCAACAGAAACATGAATGTACATGTACCAGGGCTCCAATCCACCAGACTAGCTGTTTGGTAAAGTTACTCACATCTGTAGCCATCAGCTCCTCCTGGTCATCAATGCTGGGAACAGTGATCTCACCTTGACTCACAAAGTGGAAATCATAAGGGTTGGTGGTGATGAGGAGCATGTCTGAAGGCAGTAGAAGGGGAAAGATAAGTTTATTATAGCTTTCCAGATGACACAATGAACTATTGCTCAGTGATCTTTCTAAAAAGTTAGTGATCTTTCCTACCAATTAGTTCCGGCTTCTTGTTGGACATGATCTGATAAAAGATGTGGTAGCTTCTTTCCGCCTTGAGCTGGAAAGTGACTCTGGACTTCTCCAGCAGATCTGCCCAGGAAGGTAGAAAGAGTAAGGCACAGCAATACACATGGAGGTGGGAATTTGGGAAGGGATGGGACCTGTCCAGGAGGGTGTCTTACATGTTTCAATGTCAGCAGAAGCCAGTTTGCCTGTGGCACCAAAGTGAATTCTGATGAATTTGCCCTGTTAAGGAGAAGCAGCCACATTTCAGCCTGAGTGGGTTCCTCTGACATCTCCTTTATGGGGAGAACTGCCCAGGGATCGCTTGTCTTGCCATGAGAGGGAGAGTTTGTCCAGAGCAGTAACTCACAAAGCGTGAGGAGTTGTCGTTCCTGACAGTCTTGGCGTTTCCAAAGGCCTCCAGCAGTGGGTTGGCGCTGATGATTTGATCCTCAAGCGTTCCCTGCAAGGGGAAAATTATTCAGGGACTGTGTTTAGTTGACAGGGCAATGACAGGCCAAGTGTTCAGTCCTCACTCACCTGCATTTTGCCTGATGTCTGTTCCTCCTTCTTCTTGTCCCCACTGGCTGCAATTGTTGCAAAGTACTGGATGACACGCTTTGTGTTCACAGTCTTCCCGGCCCCGGATTCTCCGCTGTCAAAGCAAGGAGAGGAGCAGAGAGTGTGTGGTCAGGCAGGAGGTGCCCTGGCCCTGGGCAGCCCCTCAGGGACCCGAGCAGGGGGTGTACGTACGTGATCAGGATCGACTGGTTCTCCCGATCTGTAAAAAGACAGAGATAAGAAATATTTTCTTAGTGATTATGAATCACAAAGAATTCAAGAACTAGGAGAAAAATAAGAACTTCCAGATGATCCAGCAACAGAAAACAGTAAAAAGGCCTGGTAATTCTACTGGGTACTTCTGTTGCTCCTAGCAGTAGTTCAGCTGTTAGCAACTGGTTCATCATTTCGCAGAAGCTTTTGTAGTCTTGTACCTTTCCTGATAATGTCTTTTCATCAAGCTACTTATTTCTGTCTTATTTGCCATGTACATGTAATGTAAATATTGAGATTGCATTTCAATAGTATGTGAGTTCCTCTGAAACTAAAAGTTTCCTGAATAATCTTATGGAAATTTGAAGGCATCATTAATGACAGAAACATCTGACCAACCTCTTTCACTTTTTTTTTTTTTAATCCCTATATATACAGAATTATGCATTACTGAGATTATATGTAGACAACATTTATTTTTTATTTTTCTAGCCTGAATGTATGTCCCACGTTCTAAGAGAAGAAGAAAAGTTCTAAAATCTTGTATACCTCTGATTTCAATGAAGAAAAAGCAAAAAGAATATTTTTAGGTCATTCACTTTAAATGCTAAAAGCTTTATTTTTCTTGAAATTGTTTCTGAGGTTTACTTTTCACTATTGCGATTGATTTTTAGTTGCAGTAACAGATCACTGCAGGTGTTCCAGAGAACGTTAAAGGCTGTATGTACTTTAGACCACTTGGTCATTTTTACATAATAAAATACATTTGCATAATAAGCAAGCGAGGCCTGGGTATCGGTTCAAGGCAGAGTAACTCTGTTTCACTTGTTAGCACTGATGCCTGAAAATTTAAATTGACTTTGTGCATATTATTTATAGTGCCTAGGTCATTTAGCTGTACTCTATACCCTCTGTCAGAGACTAATTTAGTCGTTAAGACACATAAATCTATCCATGTATGTAAGATTCCATTATGGACAGTAAAGTCTACACCACAAAATAAGTGGTTTCTCCCCAGTGAATCTAGTCCCCGTAGATTATGTCCAGGTCTTTAGTCATTCTAAAAGAACACAAACACTCAGCTCACACAGACCATTAGAATTAAGTGCATTCATCTTCTATCAATTTCACACATAATATTTTTTATAAGTGTTGGCACCATATTTCCAGAGAATGCCCTGCATTTCCCTCTACAGAGAGTCAATTGCAAGAGCAGCGCAAAGGAAATCAAGCACTCACCAGTCAGCATGAACTGATAGGCATTGTCAGAGATGGAGAAGATGTGTGGAGGGGCCTCCTGGCGCTTCTTGCCTCGGTAGGCCAACACCACCTCCGGGTTGTACACGGGCAGCCACTTGTAGGGGTTGACAGTGACGCAGAAGAGCCCCGAGTAGGTCTGTGAGGAAGGGAGACAGCACGCTGGCTTCCCCTGAGCCTGGCACAGCAGTTCCTCCAGCTGCCCAAAGGAAGCTGCTGCTGCCACTTACGTAGATCATCCAGGCTGCGTAACGCTCTTTGAGGTTGTACAGCACAGCGGGTTCGTGGAGGTGGGTCATCATGGCCATGTCCTCGATTTTGTCATACTTGGGGGGGTTCATGGAGAAGATTTGATCGTCCTTCACGGTCAGGGTCTGCCAAGGAAACAAAAGATCCCCATATGTCAACTGAAAACTCAGTGTAGACCCAATATTGTCCTCCAGCCTAATTTTTCACTCACCTCTCCCCCTTCAGTCTTGACAGTGACTTTCCCAGATTCCCTGCTCTGGATTGTCCCTTTCACAAAGGATTCCTTTGCATGTACCACAAAGACAGATGTCTTGGCATCAAAAGGCTTGTTCTGGGCTGCAATCCTCTCTTTCTCTGACTTTCGGAGGTAAGGAGCTGCCTCCCCAAAAACGGCCATCTCAGCATCTCCAGAGGCCATGGCTGCACTCTATTGAAAGCTCGTCAGCAGAGGTGTCTAGTGGGGAAACAAAGTTATGGATCACTGAGAAGAATAATATAACCTAGAGCAATGAGAAAGCTCATTGCTCTTTAGGTGATAAATTGCTAGTCTCTAAAATGAGCTGTTAGGAAGAAACCAGTTAAATCCACTTTGACTCAAAGTTAGAAACACCTTAGTCTGACTCAAGAGTATGATTTAATCTTCTACAACATGCAGGTCTTGTAACAGTAAATAAGAACATATTCTGAATATTAAGTACAGTTTGATAACTCACCTTGATGAATTCTGACCAGATTTGAGTTTTTCACGTAACAGAATCTACAGCCAGAGAAAATCCCTCTCTGCTATGGTCCTTAATACTTTTTAAGTGATGAGCCTTCATGAGAACACTGTCTTGCTAAAATTATTACCTTTTGGGTTAAAAATGAAAGATTACTTTACTTTTTAGATTCTTCCTATTTTCAACTATCTTGCCTAAGCAAATTCAGTAGAAATATAAGAGGATTTATGAGGAGAACTCATGTAGCTGTTTAAAAATCCTGTCTGTAGATAAGCAATGATTTACTCAGTGGTTTAGCTTTGGAGAAATTCTGGAATCTGGCCAATCCTGTAAAATAGGAATGGCAGTTGTTTCCTATTCCTGAACAGAATTCCAAAGAATAGTTGTAGATTGATAATACAGACATGCATTGAAAATACTTTGAAATTTTTTTTTACGAGTGCTCCCTCATAGAAATGGTTGCCAGAGAGGAGAAATTGAACAGGACATTTTAAGGACATTTTTCTCTTTCTTCAAGCTCACAAAACACACACACTTACCTTGAAGCCTTCTCTGGAGACAGGCTAGACTTGTCTCTGGGAGATTTTATAGTGTCCCTCTGCAGATGCTGCAGATGGTCCCCCTTTTTTCGGTCAAAACACTTCTGGCAAACCTTTTTTGGCAAAGCATTGTCTGGCAAACTAAGGGCATAATTGTGCCTTGATTTGAATGATATAATTAGAACATTTTTATATCTTACTGACTACGTGAATACATCTATAAATAATTCATCAAGAGTGTTAAGGAGAGAATCTTGACTACTCACGGCACTTCGAGAACTTGCATGGTTCTATTGCTGCCTTTCTCAGTGATTTGCTCCTTGACCCATGGTAGCTTCCTTGGCATGTTTATACCACAACTTTTCAGTCATGTAATGGTGATGACAACGTCTATGATTATTTGGAAACACAGGCATTGAGAGCAACAGGCAAACTATGTCAAAAATCAGCAAATAATTGGTGTTAGGAGCCACATTTCAGTGGATTTTCTAAAGAGCAGGAAGTAAAAATGCATTAGCTGAAACAGTTTGAAATACAGGGAGTTGGAAGCTTTAACCCAAGTAATGGGAGAATCTAGAAATGGAGTTCTTGAATGGATTCCTGAGCTGACTTTTGAAGAATCAAATGTTGCAAAGGAGTGGTCAGGATGCTTAAAGAATCACCATCAAAGGCATTAGCAAAAAGGGGTTCAATATGAATTTGGAAAGCACAATAAAGTTTGAAGCACGGTCTTATTCTGTTACTTACTGCAAAGATCAAGGTAAATTGTCCAAGAATCACTTTAAAATGATTTGCACAACTAGGGATGCAAAGGTTAAGGGTAAAAAGGTAAGAAAGATCCAGTAAGTCAGGAGGCTCCTAGAGGGCCCCTTTATTTCTTAAACTCCTGACAGAGTCCAGGTGCAGCTGGACCCAATCTTAATACCAAGCCTGGTCAATGGTTTATTTCTAAAGAATTGTAGCAGCACTTGACTAATTTAACATTTATAAAGGGATTCAATAGTATATACTACAATTACAACAGTGACTTAATTAGAAATCCCAGATGGCAACATTCAAACTGCATGTGCTGTAGGGTGTTTAAATGAATTCACTCATGAGCACACACAGATACAAAGGTGTTTATATAAATGTACAAAGTTATATCTGTTAAAAGTCTCCTTTAAGTAAAATATTCACTTTAAATATTTTGGAATTCTCAGTGGGTGAGGGTTGAGCCTAAAGGAGTAGAGGATATTGGCCCAGGCTCCATCATCAGCTTTTGGTGGATTTTTTGAAAATCAATCCTTCGTGTTTCACAAACTTGAAAGATTTTAGCTCTGAGAGGCCCCACTCAGAGGGAGATGCTGCAGTCCCAGAGAGCTCAAAGTGCTTCACTTAGTTCTACTGTTTAAAGGATTGCAAATTATTTGGGTTTAGTCATCCATAAATTTCCATCCTGGCCACAATACAGCTCAGTAATTACTGGAGTTTCCAAAACTCCAGAAACAATGGTACTGGAGTTTCCAAAACACCAGCAACAACAATCCTGCAATTACCAAAAGCCCAGCGAAAATGGTACCATTCTACTTGGGCTACAATTCAGGTAGGGAACGTTCCAAGACTTTCATCAAGTGACTGATTGCTCCCACCTAAGCCACGCCAGAGTTCTTGGTAGGGCCAAGGGACACTCATACACAAACGTCAAGGCTTTATGGGAATTCCTGAGATTGTAAAGCAGCCCTGAGGAGGAAGGGGGATGCACCACCATATCAAAATAAAATTTATACTTGTGCATACATAGGTAATATATATATTTGTGCATATTTCATTTAAAAAGAGATTCCTCAAGAAACTTTGCCTTCTCAGTGTTGACTGTCTTCCATCTTTTACTTGAAATTGATGCATTCTTGCTCCCTTTATTGTCTGCAAAAATAACCAGCTCCTTTTGTCAAATCTGAAGTTCCAAACATTCCCGTACCTTCTCCCTACCTACCAACTTCCCAAAATCAAGCATGCTTTCCCCTGCCATGCTTGTTCACACAATCACACTTACCACCTCAACATACAGCTCTGGTTGCTGTGCATTCTGATAAATCCTCGGTCTTGCAGTGCCATGCCATCAAAATATGTGTAATTACACATACATAGGCCCAGGAACACCCAACAACACAGCACTATCTGTACCAGAGCATTAGTGGAAGCAGGCAGTCTTGTTTAATGTTCCCTTGTTTAATGGGATAAGGAGACTTGCTGGTAGTCCAAGTGAATATCTGGTCTAGTTTTAGGAAAGGTGTAATCACAGAACCATATGATTGTTTAGGTTGGAAAAGACCAGTCCAACTCTTACCCTGACACTGCCAAGTCCACCTCTGAACCTTGTCTTCAAGTGCCACATCCACACTTCATCTACACTAATCACTTCAACTTCTTCAGATCCTCCAGATCTAAACACATTCTTCTTCTCTCATTTGCATTTCAATCATTAAAAAATCTCAGTGAATATCACAGCGAAGAAGGTAGAAAGCCAATGTCTGTAATCCAGTGCAATATATAGCATCAGATGATTTCCTGTCCTGTATGATCCTCTTCTAAGTGAGCTCTGGCACATTTTGGGGCCCAAATTGGAAGTCGAACCCAGAGCTCACCCCTGATGTTACTGTATGAGTTGTGAGGATGGTTGAATATCTCAGAAGGCTCATCATTTTACATGGATTAAGAAGAATAACTGCCCATTACCAGGGAATGCTGTGGAAATTTTGAATTCTTGTCTAGTCAATACAGTAATATGGACAGCACTTAACATCTGATTTATCATGCAGCCTTCACAAACTAATTCTTCATATAGGAATAGGGACCTGCCAAATTTCTCTGTATGCTCAGCTGCTACTCACAGATCCTTGGAGGAAGATGAGTCATTCATTTCTGAGGAACATATATTGACCATGGCCTTGTCTTTCTTTTTTGGTGGAATAGTAGACTCCTACCAAACAGACTTCACCCAAGAGTAGTGGAAATTCTGAAGATGAATTCCTTCTAGCTCTTGGCATGTCCAGCAGTGAAGTCCTGTGTTAAAACTTCTCCATGCTCATGATGTTCAGAGAATTCAGGTTCCTCGGGTTTCCTGCTTCAGGCCCTTCACCAAGTGTCTCCTCCATTTTTAGCAGCTGTACTCTCAGGACAGAAATATCAGGGGGCTACTAGACTGCTAAAGCAACTAATGTAACACCCAGAGGAGACTACAACTACTCCAGAGAGAATGGGCAAATATTATTTTGAGTTCTAGCACTCTGTCAGTGAGTGCTTCATGAAATCACTAATTAGGCTGTAAAAGAAAAGTGATGTTGACTTACCTAGTTTAAATACAGCTGTAAATAAAAAAAATAAAAAAAAAAATAAAGCTGTTTAAGAATTGATAATACCTGTAATATAATGTCCTTTGAAGGGTTAAAACAGACCCAAAAATTCAATATGATTGTGTTTATAAAGCACATAGAAATAAAGAATCAAAGGACAGCTGGTTCAGTTTTAGTAGATTGAAGACTTAATCATATCATAGTACAGGTAAAAAAAAATAAAAATTAAAAAAAATCTTCTAATTATCAGGAAAGAACTGACAATGGGTAGCAGTCACTTGGTCATAGAAGCCAAACAGGTTGATCAAGAATGATAACTCTTCCTGGTAAATACAAATGAGATGCTGCAGTTGTCTTACTGTCCTTCACATCCTCAGCAGTAAATGCCAAAAGGACAGTCTGTTGATTTTCAAATAACTAAAGCGCCACTGGGCAGCTCAGAGCTTCTCTGGCATTGCTTCCTGCCCTTTTTAAAGAGGGGCATAACAAAAGCCTTTCCCCCCTCATATGGGACCTTCACTGGGTGTCATTGTTCACCACTGATAAACATCAGCCTTGCAGTCCTGTGGGTGAATTCCTTCAGCCCCCTTTGATGAGTCATACCCAGCACCATGGATATGAATACATCCAACTTCTCTTAGAAATTCCAGCTTCCCAGGTAGTAGATCAGGACTTCTTCACTGTTGGTTGTTCCTTCTGAAAACTCCATAGGAACATATGGATGTCAAGGGACAAATTTTGGCAGTGAAGGCTGATGCAGAAAAGGGGCCTCATGCAAGTGGTTTTTGTATCATCTCTCACTAGGTGGTCATCCACATTCAGAAGTAAATACGCATTTTCTTTGATCTCCTTTCTGCATCAGCCATGCAGAATTGTTATGTTCAATGCTCCTAAGTACCCAAGCAATGGTTTATATTCCCATTTTGTTGCCAGTCCTTGCCTGCTCCTCTTATACACCTTTGTGTTTTAATTTAACCGGAAGTTTGCTGCTTAGCTAAGATCCAAATCCAAGTCTCCCTGCAACACAAGGTAGTTTGTTCCTGTAATCTCCATAATTTTCCTTTAAACCGTGTCTCCTGAGATTCTCTTTCACAGCTGCTGCCAAATGTGTTCTACCTAGCAGTTTCCTGAGTGCAATGAATTCCAGTCTTACAAAGTCCAGAGTGCTAATTCTGTTGCTTATCTCCCCAGCTTCCCACTAGACCCTTCATCCAGTCACCATGTGTTTGCTGCAGCCTGAGCTGCCATCTGGGATCTTATTTATCACTAGTTCATCCCTGCTTCCAGCCCAGCCAGTATTTGCATTGGGATGTTGACAGTAACACTGCCTAAGAATTTCTGGCACGGCTGCCCAGTGCAGTTGCCCTCAAAGCAGATGTCCCCATGGCTGAAAACTTCTGTAAGGCAGAGGAGATTTGTGACTTTCTACTAATTGTAGAAATCCTCCTACATTACTTTTTGTTGGTCAGGTGGTCCATGACTGTAATTTGAACTAATTGATCCAGAATCTATAAAGATTTAGCTCCATAGTTCTCACAGTTCTATGAGCTAGGTCATAAAAAACCAGCCAATTTCCTCTCTCCAAACATGGGGCAGCCAAGAAGACACCTGTCCTCGGGAAAAGGGATCTGTTGAAAGAGGCAGCAATGTCTTCCTGAAAAATAAAGAGGGAAATGGCAGCAGGGGAGAAATGATCCAATTTGAGGAGCAATTGTTCTGATTTCTTTTTCAGCTTTTATTTCTGCAGGCTCTTTCTCTTTAGGATGCTGACACCTCTTTCATCTCTTTTACTTTCCATGTGTCTGTGAAACTGCTTGGCATTATGTCCAGAATAGCGAAGAGCAGTCATTGCCAAGTCCTTCCTTTATTTATCAGTTAGTATTTTCAGGAACGTTTCAAAAAGGATATTGTTTTAGCATAGATTGCCTAAATTCACTTCTGCTTGGAAATTAGTATTTAGTATAAGTATCTAGGAAAAAAAAATGTTTTGTTCATTTCCTTGATTCTGCCTTAAAAACTTATCTGGCAGTGTGAGACCTAGCTATGGAAGATCATTTACTGGCCTAATGCTTTTTCTTTCCAGAATCTGCAACTCATACAGATTGGAATAGTATCCCCTCAAAATAAATGGCAGCATTTCAATTCTTCAATCAGATCATTAGCATACAGCACTTTGAGGTAAAAAAACCCCAACACCATCACTCCAAAATAGCAGAGGCTGAGATGGTGACAAACCCTTTCCTGGGAGATACAAAAATTATGGGGATTAGAACTCCTATCAGAAAGAGTAATGGAGCCTGAAGTTTGTCATGATTCCCTCTCCCCACACACCAAAATAAAAGGATCTCAAACCATTATGAGGTTTTCACCTCTCAGGTGCTGTTGACCTGCCTAGAGAAATCAGTATGCTCTGCAGCCTGCAATGGACAGTCTGACAAGGAATGCTCAGCCACTGCTACAGCAGCTTTTCTGCTGCCTCTGTGTAAAATGAGAGCTGCCAGGAATGTTAACACAGGGCAAGCAGAAATGTCAGAACAACCCTCTGTAGCAACACTGTTCATCCCTCTACTTCTGCTAGGATGTGACTGGACACTGAGCCCTGGAGATGGATGGTAAGAGCATATTTTCCATGTTAAAAGGTTATTTATCAATTCAGTGATGCTCCATTAAGGTGCATCCTTTCAGGGTTATGTGCAGGACGTTCTCAGTCCATAATTTTGGTGTGACACCTGTTTGGGAAATTTGCCATTAAACTAACACTTCTGATAAATGTGGCTTAAGGAATGGGCTGAGAGAATTGCTCGAAGCAATACATGATTTCCCAGGAAGAACTACTGAGGATCATAAGTAACGAGACTTAAAAGCAGCAGGTTGAAAAGCAATGTGGGCCATCTATCCTTTACCATGGCAAATGTAAGCAAAAATTTCTGGATGTAAATGTGAGCACCTGTGAAGACAAGCTGATGGCACAGTCTGGCCATGGAGGGGCTGTAATGTCTTTACTGTCCTGTCTTCTCTGTTCAGAAATTAATTTCTGCAGATCTTAATGCCGCTGTACTTTACCTTCACTCCAAGGCAAGGAAAGTGAATGCTCTTGTCCTAGGAGGAACTTTAATGATAGATTTGTTTCTAAGTAGCTTTCCATAAAAGTGGTGCTCCTGGAAATCCTCAGAATGAGTTAACTGAGCATGAGAGGCAAACAAACCCCATAATCTGGGATTAGAGATGGGCAGCTTTCCAATGTGCATCAGAGGTGCCCCGTTCCTCACACTTATCCTGTGTCCACAGCCAACACCAGTGGAAGAGGTCAGGGCAGGAGATTCCATCCAAGGAGATGATGCTTGGGATGCCCTTTCAATCCCCCACCAGAGCAGCCGAGGGGCTCCTGTTACAGAACAGGTGAGTGGGGTGGGCAGGCTGGCAGACAGCTGGGGAGAAAAAGGTAACCAAAGCAGCAAGAAACTGTAAGAGGAGGAAGAAAGGGGAATGAAGAATAAGGAAGGAGCATGATATTAACCACTGCAGGAAACTGTGTCATAATCTAAAATAAGCTGTACTTGTGAGATCAAAGGTCCATGTAGCACAATCCTCTGCCTTTGAAAGTGATAACCAGGAAGGAGCATCAATGCAGAGTCACAGAATATGCTGAATTGGAAGGGACTCACAAGCATCGAGTCCAACTCCTGGCCCTGTACAGGACCATCCTCAAGACTCACACCATGTATCTGAAAATATCATCCAAACGCTTCTTGAACTCTGGCAGGTTTGGAATGGCAGTTCTCCAGAACTCTCCCAACTCCCAGAAATTTGTATTTATGGAGTCCCTAAGCAAAATGAAATGTCTGGGTATAGAATATCTCATGGTGGATTTTTAAGTGGAATTTGCCTAAGCACTTTCTGAACCCATGAAATATTCTCTGAACACATGGCATGTTATTGTGATTCTCTATCCACTGAGGCTAACCCAGAGAAAGCAAATGTCCACATAAGCACTTAATTCCCTTTGACTGACTGTTACAAAATATGTGGTTTTTTTCACTTCTGCCAAATTTGCATATGAAGACATACATTTGGAGAAGTAAAAATAGTGATTAAACTGCAGAGAGCATCTGCAGGTGCCAAGGCAGACAATGCTATATTTAATCTGCAGGACATATTTATGCTAAAGTATAGTATTTTCAAGGGAATTGTCCTTCCAAACACTAAGGCTCCTGTCACTTCAGATTCTCCACCACAGGTTCCCATGTAACATTAGCAGATAGATTTCCTTGGTGGTCAGGCTGAACATTTCTTTGATTGCTTTCTGCAATCATCTCAGATGGCAAGGGAAAGATACAAGTCCCTGCTCCTCCTGAAGGGCAAAATAGTTGTGAAAAGTAGAACAGCTCCAGCAGAAGACAATGACAATGACATTGTCATGATAGCCCACAGCCAAGGAGCCTTGTGAGAGACCAGCAGCTGGGGATTCTAGTAGTGCTTGCATCTCCTGTCCTGAGGAGATTCCCTAGCCATCCCACTAAAGCATACCTAGGACAGACCTTTCTCTCCATATGGCTTGTCACAAAGTACTTGGATATATCTGAGTTCATCCCAAAGGAGAAGTGAATGCCTAATCCAAAGGAGGAGGGGATATTTTTTTACATCTCTGTCAGGACCATAATCTGAGAAAATGGATCCCAAATCTGCTGCAGCTCACGATGCACTGCCAACTTCCTCGCTGCTTAGCTGAGCAGCACAGGCATTGCCTTCCTCCCAGGTCAGTTCCTGAGGCCCCTCAAAGTGCCCATTCCCTGAGAAGTGCCTCCAAGTAGCCCCTGTCTCACAGGGTGCAAGGTCTCAGAGCACAGCTGTGTTTTGACTGCATCGCTCTTCAGCCCCATACACTTGCTAAGCCTGGGTTTCACTCCTTAATGCCCCAGTGTGTGCATGTTGTCCTCAGTCCTATCTGTGTTGAAACTCTCAATTCAAGAGAAGTAATGCATGTAGAAATGGGAAAAAGAAATTAAAGACCCCTGTGTGCACCCTTTTCCTGCATGTATGGCAGATTCATTGGTAACCTCATGGTGAATTCAACTGTTGAATTTAATTTTACTTCCTCAATCTCATTGTCAAGAAGTTTTTTCCTTTAATACAAAATACTTTCAAAATACTTTGTAAGTGGAATGGTCAACTCAGGAGATGCAGATGCCCCTCTAATGCAGGAGCTGACAGATCTGAGACGTGTGTTCAGTTGGAACACAGGCACTGTATCTATTTTAGACTTTCTCTAAGAGATGGTTCTTCATGGCCACTTTGGAGTCGTGTTTCCCCCGGGGTCAGTCAGCACCTGGCAGCTGCCAGGCGGCCCAACCCCACAGACAGTGTCAACACCAAAGACTGTCGTTCTCTAGGTATGGCAATAGGTATCCTAGGGGAAGAAATCTTTGGTTTTTTGGCTATTTGTATCCTGGTCATTTATGATAATTTATGGCCTCCTCAATTGAATATTACTGTTAGTTCAGCATGAAAGAAAACCTGATAATGCTGGGTTCTTTCTGTATGGTCTCGCTATTTGTGATGTGTCTTCTTTAAGCTGGCACATCATCGTAGTTTGAATTGTACCATTAAAGAGGGTTTTTTACTAGTTAAAGAATTATGGAAAAATGTCTCATAATAGGCACATAAAAAGAAAAAGAATTATCTTTTTTAAGAGTGTTTACAGTGTTTCTTAAAATAAAGGCCAATTATTTAATAATTTGGAAATATCAACTTTTTAATATACCTGAAAATGTATTCCACAAACTATTTTTGATGTTCAGGCAAATAACAAACAAACAGAACTCTAAAATCAGAGCTCTTTACAACTGGAAAAGAAGCCTTTAATAGATAAGAATCATATTTCAGATATTAGAAATTAAGATACAAGGAAGCCAGAGAGGGACTCTTCATCAGGAACTGTAGTGTCAGGACAAGGGGGAATGGCTTCAAACTGACAGTGAGGAGGTTTAGTTTAGACATTAAAAATAAATTCTTGGCTGTGAGGGTGGGGAGGCCCTGGCACAGGGTGCCCAGAGAAGCTGTGGCTGCTCCATCCCCAGAAGTGTCCAAGGCCAGGTTGGAGCAACCTGGGATAGTGAGAGCTGTCCCCGCCCACGGCAGGGGGTGGGACTGGATGAGCTTTAAGGTCACTCCCAACCCAAAGCACTCCGGGATTCTATTATTTCATATTAATAGGTCTGCACAATTTTCCTGGGTATTATGAGGCAAAGATGGACATACATACCTTCTCAGATTTCACAGAAGGATCAGTAACTGACTATGCAACGTAAACATAAAAATAGACATGATGCTCATCACAGTTTCAGTTGCAAGAAAGTTCTTGGTATTCTTCTTTTCCTGTAGAAGCACACATGGTACCATCCATATCTAAATAGCCCTCGAAAAACGATTGTCTAAAATAGATCCTTAGAAGTAGAGGCTAAAGGAGATCATGCAATGTTATAGATATTCTGTTTTACTGTACAGTTTTTGTCACTTATTTCCTTAATAATAACTTCAAATTAAACAGTTACGGTTCTAACAATAGAACCCTTTATGTATCTTAATTAAATTTATTTTCAATTGACAAAATTTTTTCATACTTCTGTACCCAGACTTTACTTTGCTTGTCTCTTGCCTTATTAAATTAATTTCTATCCATACCTTTTTATAATTCATATTCTTCATACATGTCATTTTGGCTTCTCTCCTCCTCATACATTACTTACTTACTCTACTTACTTATGCTCCTCCTCTTACTCTACAGGAATATTTTCCAGTTTTCAGAAGACAGCTACAAAATGTGCTCTATTCGAAATACTGTAAGCTATCACTAAGATAACCCATTACTAAGGGCAACAAATATTCATATCCTGCACCACAGAAAGAGTATTTTTACTAATATCGGCCATAATTAGATTCAATTAATAGAATTATATGAATAATGAGGGAATTTTCACAGGAGTTTCGCATTGTTGTGTGTATAAACTTGTGTATGCAATTGCTTTTCTCCCAAGCTTAAATGAACGAACCACATACGTTTCTCTGATTTCACCCTCCCAAAGAAATTTAATTCCCTTCA